>PNEQ01070174.1:0-24936 GCA_003012365.1 Medauroidea extradentata
CGTTTCTTTTTTCGTCGATGTCTTAACAAAGCCATAACAATAGCTTTTCTGCGTCTATCCATCACAGCTGGCGAACTGCGTCCATATACCCTCGCAGACACTTCCAGACTAGGGCGTCCACCCGGATATACATTGTCATCGTGTGAAGACAAGAGACGGGTGCCGCCCGTCCGGGTAGTTACCCGACCGGGCGTTTGCCTGGACTGTGTGAAAGAGGCCTTACGCCTTCCCTAGCCGAAAAAGAGCGAATCGTGTCAAGCTGTTGCCTACCTTCTGGGGCCTATCTCCGTAATGGGTCACTTTCGGACATGGGTTCCCATGTTCAAAAAACTTGTTTTTGTGTCCTTTACCCACCCTATCACTTTGTAAAATTTTATCCGCCCCACCCTGTACAGGTTGTACGACAATACATCTTGATATAGGCTATTTGCAGAATGTAACCCTAAATTAAATTATTTATTGCTGGTCGTATTTGCTTCTATATCGTCTGTCTTTTATGTTTACAATCAAAGCACCCCACCCCTCAATACCCCGTAATTAAGTTATTTTATCCAGTAAATAACGTGTATAACTTTAAATATTTCCATACCCATCATTCTGAAACAAACAACACCTCAATATATCTACCGATTAGATAGCTATCATTGTCTAATCAAAAACAAATGTGCGTAAAATAGTGCTCCTTTGCAACTGTGTCTCAAACAAGCAAATCATTTCCATGTATTGAGCTCTCGAGTTGACAGGCTGGCCATTTTAAGCAGTTTTATTTTACTGTAGTAAACAATGCTAGCAGGTGTGCTCTATTTTATTACAGTTAATTTGACAGTGCTTGTAGCACAGTCTTTAAACAAATTACAATGACGTGATATCTGATACAATTTCGCTTATCTCGTGTGTATTTTTCATATAAGTCAGCACAGTAATTAGATCAGATGTTAGGCCTAACATGTGTGGTACCGTAACCTATGACCCCTTCTATGCTCTGCAATGATATTTTTCTCTAGGTGCTATTTTCTATGTAATTGTGTGTGTTTTGAAGTTTAATATGTACAACTATTTTGCAGGTACTGAAGAAAAATGCCATTCCGTCGTTGCATCTCGCAACACACACGAAACATGATGCAAGAAATGTGTCAGCTGAGAACCGAATTTCTCTTGCAGCAAAAAGGGAAAGAGGGCAAGTGGTGAGTTGATTGTTGAATGATACATCTAACGGTAATGTTGGGGATACAGAAATATATTCCGAACTAGAAACTACAGTGTTACACAGTGGTATTAACAGAAACACTTCATGTGGTCTTGATGGTGATTGCTATGCAAAGTATGTAGATGTGGAAAAACAATTAAATTTTGAGAAATTGAATGTGAAAGTTCTTCAGAAGAAGTGTGTACAGCTTCAATCAAAATTAAATGCAGCCCGAAAAAATAAAACATTTAAATATACAAGTTCAAAGTTTGAATTGCTCCAAAAGTAAAGAATTGTCAAATAAGAAAGCACTGACTTGTTTGGAAAGTGTTTTCACAGAATTTCAGTGCACGACACTACTTTCAGGAAAACAGTGCCTTCTTTGGGATGTCGACATGTTGAAACCATTCAGCGTGCACTGACCTTAATATATATTAGCAAAAATGCATACACATATATCAAGAAACGTTTAGGATATCCAATTCCTTCTGTTGCAACCCTTCACAGATGGGCATCATTAACATCTGTCGAAAAATGTTTCTTAGAAGCTGTTCTTTCTGTAATGGAAACTGCACCACACAAGCTGAGTTTTTGGAGAGAATAACTGTTCTTCAGTTAGATGAGATGAAGATAAAACCATGTTATGAGTATGACGAAAAAATGAGGCAATTGGTCCGTAAAAACAGATGCAGGTTATTCAAGCACATAGACTGTTTTTGAGTAGGAAGCAACCTGTGTATGTAGATTTTGATACAAACATGACAAAGGATCTCTTGCTGTCAGCAATCACAAAACTTCATGACATTGGTTAGGTTGCAGTTGCATGTGTGTGTGTGATATGGGTAGCTGTAATAGGCGGTTGTGGAATTCACTTATTATAATAATATAATAATTTTTATTTCCATATACCGATTACAGCCCTTTACATAAATACTTTGTAGCGATGTTCATAACCAGCCTTTTTTTTCAACACCCAAATGACAGTGGTACACATATTTTTTTTGTTTCTTGATGTGCCACACTTGCTAAAACTTCTAAGAAATTGGTTCTTGGATTCTGGGTTTGTACTTCCTGATGGCACTTTGATGAACAAAGAAATAATTCAAGCACTGATTGATTTAAACAAAGAAGAGTACAAGGCGTGCCACAAACTGTCATCATTTTACGTTACTTGTGAAGAAAGCCAGTGACAGAATGTACATTTTGCTGCCCAGCTGTTGTCTCACACAACTATGTGCTGTAAAACGATACAGGCCAAGAAACTTAAGTTTACAAGCTGATGATAATTTTACAAATTTTTTTGACCTTTTTAATAATTGGTTTGACATCATGAACAGCTTCACACCATTTAGTCAAGTAGAGTGTAAATGTGCCTATGGTACATATGAAGAGAATCAGAATAAAATCTTGGATGAAACTAAGTATGTGGTAGGCACAACGAGATGTAGGGAGAAAAACTCTTCTCAAGTGTTTCAGGAAGGGTTTGTGATTTCAATAAATGATGTTCAGGGCATGTTATGTGACCTAAAGGCAAAATATGATATTAAGTTTTTGTTGACACACAGACTAAATCAAGACTCGCTTGAGAAATTATTTTCCCAGATCAGACGTAGAGGTAGTATGTATGACCACCCAACGCCGCAAAGTGCGTTATATAGAATAAAAGCTATTATCCTGGGGTAAAATATAGGCATACTGCAAGCAAAGCATAATAGTGGTGTAGATACCTGTGTTAGTGAAGATCGCTATCTTCTAACTAATGTTTTTAAGAAGGCAGATGTTCAAGCTGTTCATAATGACGACTTGACTTCCGTGGAAGGAGAAGATGAAGTGTTGTCAGAGTTTCTGAGAGATGAAAATTTTGAAACCCAAACTGTGAATGTGAAAGTAGTGTTGAAATTTCGCAAAATCTTGTGCAGGGGTGTAGTAAAACCTACAGACAGGTTTAAGAATTGTCAGCAAAGTGAAACTGGAATGGACGGTCTGTGCTATATACCAGGATGGATTGCAAAAAAAAAAAAAAAAAACATCCGAATATTTTAAATCTTGCCAGTCGTACTGAAGAAATCATTCATGAACATTTTTACAGTGCAACTTCCTGGAGCCAGCAGCTGTCCTATGGTGGCCTCATTCAGCCAACTGATGAATGGCTGACAATAGTTGACGAAATGGACAAGTATTTCATTTCTTTTCATGGTCATACACATTTAAGGAAACGAAAAAATTGTACAAGACAGCTTGTAAAAGAATTGTCGATGAAGTATTCTGATACTGACCAGAAATGTATCATCACATTTGTTAGAATTAGAGAGAACATTTATTAGGCTGAATCATCTGAATCAGCAGCTGAAAACTAAGCGTGTTGGTTGCAGTGGCAGCAAAGTCTCCAAGAAAATAAAAAAAATTGTAACCTAATTTGCAGTTGCGATTTTATTTTTCACATTAATTCATTGCTTAACTGATATTTTATACGGTGTTCTTGACATGTGAAATTTTTATTGATATCAGTATCCAGTTGTTTTTTGTTTAAGCTTAGATATGGTACATATCATTTCATATCATGTCAAAAGTTCTACAAATCATTTCAGTTATGGCTCACCAAAAACATTAGTTGTATTTAATGGGATGGATGTGTTAACCACACAAGAAAAAAAGATAAGACTTAATTTTTACCATATAAAAATTTTTATAAAATTGTAGATAAGGTACGTTTGAATTCAAAGCAAGTTAATGTGATAACTATTTCAAATGCTTTTGTGAATGCCTATCAATTTGTGTATTGTTAAGCTTTTTCCTGACATGATTTCGTTTCTCTTGGAGATGATGGCTTTTTGATTGAAGTTCAAAAATTCTTTCATCTGTTGACTTTTTTGTATCAATTTATGGTTGTGGTTGCAGTTGATGGTCTTTTATGTGCTGCCAATAAGATTAGTGAACCCATAAATGTTTGTAATATGCTATACAATAGTGTAACACCTTGTTACTTTATGTTTTGTTCAATTTATGATTTCGTGTGTTTTCCAAAGCAGTTGTATGTTACACCTTCCATTATGTATATGATATGCTAGGAAAGTTATTGGTCTTTCCTTTTTCTTGCTTTGTGGTATGCTGGTGTATTGAACTAATTCAGAACATATTTTCAGACAAATGGGTGCAATTGCATGAAAACTCACTTTTTTTAGCATTCATTTTAGGCTATGTTTACTTGCTTAATACTACAAACAGCAGCCCAGTTATCATTCTAGGTAAGTACTGAACCTACATTTTTTCAACCATAATGTTGTTCTATTCGCTATGCTAAGGTTGCATGAGAAATATGAATGTTAAGTTATAATTACCTTATACTTGTGTAAGGAGCAGCTTGTGCATTTATTTTCCAGTTGCATAGGTAAATTTCACACTAATTACAATCTAAGAAAAGGATCTGAATGCAGAAATTTTTTAATGTTATAATTTTATATGTTACTACCTTGTGTGCATCATATGCTAAATGCATAGGACCCTACTCATTTGTGTAGGGGAAAAGTATGTGTTTCACTTCCCCACCCCCCACTCCAAAAAAATAGGGTTTGGGGCATAAGTTATTTCATTTGTAAATTTATTTGAAAAAGTTTTTTTCGTTGTGATTATGGCTGCTTTATGCCCAATATTTATGTTCGGAAACATCTAAATTGCACCATTTCGTACCTTAAAATTCAAACTTTATCTGAGAGTTATCTCCCCCCTCCTCCTGCCAACATAAAAATTTCGCTCCGACGCGCCTGCCCACGTGACGCGAATCTAACAGTACCTACAACGACGAACGAGCTCTCTCTCTCTCTCTCTCTCTCTCTCTCTCTCTCTCTCTCTCTCTGTGCAAGGAATGTGGCCAAGTTATTGACAACCACTTATTTTACAAGAAATGGCCAGCACTGTCCCAAGCACTCATGTATGTCTGGAGATGTTTCCGCCAGTCAAGTATAATTCATGTAAGCGTGAATGTAGATTGTTTTGAGTTGTCAATATCTTGTGGGGATGCATGGTTTTTTCCGATAGTGTTGTAACATTTCAAGTGCCGATTTTTTTTTTTTGCGAAATGAGCCATGCAAAAACAACAAAAACTTTTTAAATATAGGTGTTTAGAACTATTGTGCTATGGAATAGTAAGGCAATTCAAAGTGGTCGGAATATTGCAGGAAAAATCATGCCTACAAAACTAAACATTTGGCTGTCGAATACAAAATAATTCAGTTTAAGAACTGCGATGGTGATAGCTGGAAGCCATAGGTCGAAAAGATGTCCCAAGAAGAAAATATGTCGGATAGAAAGTCGGAGAGGTGAGTTAATTAACAAGATCATCAATTAGTACTCGGCTGTATAAATTACGATATAATTTTTTCGGATTATTTTCCAGGGGCTGGGTTGGTGTAGCGGGTACAGCGAAGACAATCCGGGTTTGTTCCCCAAGATTTTCACATGTGAGAATCGAGCTGGACGATTACCGCTGGTTGCTGGGTTTACATCTATACCAGAGATTTTTACACAGCAGCAGCGTATAATAATATGAAACCATTCGACCGAAATTGGTTGATGTTATATAAAGCCGGTTTCGTCATAACATTATAGTCTCATCGCTTAAATTCGTATATCAATAAAGAGGATTACAAAAAAATACATGCCATAGTTCTTCTCATTCATAGATTGCATTACAGGGCTTATGGCGTACAATGTTGCCACATCGCTTAAAGTTCAGGAGACGTTTTTCATTGAAATTTTTTGAGTGCTTTTATTTTTAAGGAGGGGGTGTTCATGCAAAATTTTAATTATTTTATTAACTTTTATGCTTATATGATATATTGTTTGTTTTGTAGACATATATTGTGACTATTTTCCACAGTGATGACAATTTTCTAGCTTTCATAGTTCTTGAATAATGGCAAGTAAAGGCCAAATTGGCATAAAACTGTTTTACACAACAGACTTCAGGAAACAACAAAATAATTTTCACTGAAGAACAGTGTCACGGGCTACAAATGGACACGTATGAAAACATTGCATTGAAATTTTTTGTCATAAAAATTACACAAATTTGACAAATTGTTATTTAAAAAATAAGCAATTTTTTTTAATTACAAAAAAATTCGATGCTGTTTTTATTTATGTCTAGACGTAGCCTGCCTCACTTCTTCAGTGGGAATTGTTTCATTTCTTTGTGTCAGTTAGTATTCGTTTCCTGTATTAAACCGTTTTATACAAATTTTGGTTTTTTAATGCAATTATACATAAACTATGAAAGCTAGAACATTTTCATTACTGTAAAAAATAGTCACAAAATTGCCTACAAAACAAACAAAATCTCCTACAAAAATTAAAATTATTTAAATAATTAAAATTTTGCTGGTAGCCTTACATCCCCTACCCCCACCCCACGCTCTAACAACTAGTATCACAAATATTTTATATGAATACGGTGACAAATCTGTAATGAAACTTTTGTTTCATATTAGTTTTCGTTAAGATACCATTCACACCCATCAATTTATACAAATCAATAAGTAATGTAAGCTTTTAAATTAATATCAATTAATTTTTTTTACATTTTGACAGTAACTTTTTATTCGTCTTTTATTTTCGGCCAAACTTTTGCAAGCATAGTAAATATATTATGTACCATGCAGCTGTTTTTTCTTAAAGCAGTAAATTGATAGTTCGGAACAGGTTAAAAAAAGATTGAAAATGTAACGACTTTGTCAGGGATAGGACCCGAACTCCTGGATTGGAAATCCTCATTGGTATATAAATTTGACGGGTGTAAGAAGTATGAAAAAATAGTTTTTCGTGTTATTTGCTATTCCGTAGTACTGGCGTGCGAGGGCATGAACAATAAAAGATTTACTGTACAATAGAGTGAGTTTCGAAGCATTTATCTGTAGGTTGGACCAGGAGGTGGACACTCTATAGGGCGAGGCGGGCCAGTTTTTGCTGATAGCTCAAGAGAAATCTAACCTAACAAAACGAAAACTGAAATGTCTTATTGTTATTAATTTAAGTTATTACTTTTTAGTAAACTATTATATGTCATTCATACACAGATTTGCACCAGTAAGAAAAATGTGTTCGATTTACACTTTATATATACATATAAATACTCACCATTATGTTCGTTCGTTTCAAGGTTGTTCAACTTGTTACTGACTGTTTTGAAAACGCGTTTGTTTACATTACCGAAATTACTTTAAAAATCCTGCAATGAATAAAGCCTCGCTCAACAACGTGCTGCGTTTATAATTGTTGGGAAAAAAAGAAGAGACGAAACAAATGTAATATTTTTCCGTTTCCCACTAGACAAAGAACGGTAGGTACGATTATCGAAAATTTATTTAGGTTATTGCAGCCTTAATTTTTGAAGGTCGTCAATCTTACCTTCAATACAACTGTGTTAATATATATATGTGTAGATATTAAAGTGCGATACTTAACTTTATAGAGGCTTAGTCTACAGTCGCATCTACAATAGGCTGTAATCTTATTAAATTTTCAGAATACTGTCATGACTCACTGTAACAATTATTATAGAACGGACTTCTTAAGATTCTGATATGGATGATTTAGTACAATACTAGATGATTAGATACTGTACTGTCTGGGAAGAAAAAAATATATTGCAAAATAACTGTGCCTTTCTGACAACCTCTACAAATAATATAGACAGGGATACATGTTTTCAAGATGGATGGAAACGGGTGATATTCTACCCAATATCCAATAATACTTTTTTATTAGTAATTGTGGAAATTTAATAAAAATTTATAATAAAATTTATAACTTTACACGTGCGATTGGGTTCTTGCCCGGTGGCAAGCACACCCAAAACACTCATCCCCACTTTTTCCCCTTTCAAGACCCATCCTGAACTGCCCCACACTCCTGAGCGACACCAATTCCTCTCTCAAAATATTCCCCTACCTGATCACAAGCACGTTTCGTCTTTTTCTCTCGGTCCTCAAATGCCTGTTACTCCGTTCAAAATCCAACAAAATCGTAAGTTAGGTGATATTTAAATAATTATAACTGAAGGTACAGATAATCTTACCATCACACTCAATAGAATTTCCTATACCTATACAATTTGTATTTGAAATTTCAGCTTAAATGTAATAAATTCTTATTCCGGACATCTTGTAAAATAAATGCCGTAGTTTAACTTAACCTACGCCAATACGTAGGCTGACAGATAATACTGATTTTTTCCCATGTACAGCGAATGGGTGCGTCAAGTTGGCTGTCAAGATTTAGTATCTGTACCCATTGAAAAGCTGCATTCTGCAGGAATTGTTTGCTCAGCACATTTTACTTGCCAAGATCTAGGAAAGAGTGGGAAAAAAACGTATTATGACAGCTGTACCTTCTGTTTTTGACAGTACAATAATAAATGGCAAATTTTCCTTAACGTGTTGGAAGTGAATGTCTTTCTGTAGTTATAAATAATAATGTGTGCCGTGAAAATGTAAACGTAGTGAGTGCTGGCCAAGCAGAATCATTCACTTTAGCTTATTCCACTGGTATAAGCAGTACAGTGCAAAATGCAGGTAAGCAAATATAAACAGTGGTTACTACCTCTTTATTGTCATTCATAATTTTTTTTAAAATAAGTTTCTCTAGCCATGGAATACATTATTCTTCTAAGGTGTTAAGAGCAGAAGCTTACCAAAGGTGCCGGATAGTTGCAACGAAGTGTCTTTAGAGTTGCAACGTATTGGTGCCCGAGGTTTCCATCTTACCAGACTTGGAGGTTTTTTCAGCCAGCAGTTCAAAAATCTCAAATATTAAACGATATGAAGGTAAATAATGCCTAGTTACTACATTAGTTATGTTGGTGAGTTTTATTATTAGACTAATTTACTTTTTGTATTTTGAAGCGATAGTCAACATTCTTACAATTTTATTTTTACAACATGTCCAGTCACCTGGAAAACTTGCAAAATAGGGAATTTCAAAGCTTTTCTTGGAATTATTTTGGCTCCAATATTTAAAAACACAGGGCTCTTAGCATGGCAAAGTAATGAATAAAATATTGCATTTTGCTTCAGTTAATTACTATACACAGTATGGTGGTTAAGTAAGGCTTACGTGCTTTAGTGGAAACTTGTGCTGTACCCTATATTTTACGGTAGCAATTAAGTGTGTGACTAAAATTTCAACAGAAATATCCTGTATATACGAAGATTGGTTCCAACCGTTCACTCTCTTTGTAAGAAAAAAAACATTATTTTTATACAAACGTTAAAATTTTATTGCTGACTTCTTAATTTTAACAAGCACTTCATGTTAAATAATTAAGAAGTTTACTTAAATTACTTTATTAGGCTCATGATATGTTAGGTAGAAAGGTATTTGGGCCTACTTGTTACTAGCAACAAAACATTCTAAATACAATGAATAATAATTCTCAATCATTTGATATGCAGCTGCTTCGAACATTGTTCAAAAGAGTACCAATAGAATAATTGTTATAAGTATAAAGAAAATACATATTATAGTAAGACCCTATCTATAGCTGTTGTTTTGTAGATACACATATATATTTTTTTTTTACTATTTACTGTCCATTGCTGGCCAGTGGCTTACTATGGCTGGTAGACTTTTACAAATAGCAACCTGTTGAAGTATATTAGGCTAGCTCAATAACATGAACAGGTTTCGCCAATCACAAGAGTTAAGAAATGTTGACAATTAACACCTCCAAGCTATTTAAAAGATCTGATATGGAAGGATATCAAATTAATACTATGTTTTATACACTTCTGAATATTTCCAAAATGTGACTACGACAGTAAATTTATATGTTATTTTGTTAATAATCCACACACAAGTTCCGTTATTCTTATTTATTCGATATTTTCATTATTGTACAAGCAGTGCAATTGCACTGTTGTTTCAGTTACGTCTATTGTTTTTATAATTGTGCCAATTTGTATATTTTCTCTGCTGAGCACAGATGACCCAGCTCTTCAAAAGGGTTAACCAAATTTGTTACAGCACCAATATTTCTAATAGCCTACTTTATAAACATATGAAAACGTCTCCCAGGTATAGCTCTTTGTAAGCTCAAGTAGAAAAATTTTGGCGTATACAGACTAACCACGTGACACTTTTGAAACAATTAAACAACACTGTGGAAATTTGGAGTCTTTTTAGGGAAAGTCTGGCAGGGAGTTGTGAAATAAAATTTTACTAGACAACCTGTTAAAATTTATAGGTTTATCATCTTCATTTACACTTCTTCATGCCTACTCTCACTTAAACCTAAATAAATTGCTATGGGATAAGTTATGCTTTTAGCCCTCTTAACTTAAGATGTTTTATTAAGTACTCTGATAGCACTCTGAAAACTATCAAGTACCGGTAGGTATTATATTCAATACTGATGATCACATCACCACCATCATCATCAAACTTGCTGGTATGAATTGAACATATCTGTTGTAATGTTCCTTTGTTTTAAACTATTAAATGTGTGTCCTAATAAGGATATGATTAAGTCTACATGGTTAAGACACAAAAAAAAGGAACTCTGATTTGCCAGTACATATTTAGCAATGTCCTCCCAATGCTAAGTAAAAATTTTACTTCTTCATTTAAACATTTGAATTACATAACTGAACTTTATTTTAGGGATGCCAATTTAACATCATATCTGTAATGTCATTTTAATTATGTTACCATAATGGGAAAGTAGGCCTAATATATTGTTTAAATGTTCCGTAAATACCAGTATAATTTATTGCGAAAATAGTTACAACAATTTAATTTAATTTGCACAATTTGTTCTTTCAGATCTTGCCACTCCTTTACAGTCTACACCATCTGACAGAAAATTGAGGAAACGTATATATATATTGAAAGATATGAAAATGTATCTTATTGTGTGACTGAGCAGAAAACAATGAGTCAGTAGAAGTAAGTTTAATTAATATTTTTGTTATTTTCTTGTTTTAGTTTATTGTGTGTGTGTGTGTGTGTGTGTGTGTGTGTGTGTGTATATATATATATATATATATATATATATATATATATATATGTGTGTGTGTGTGTGTGTGTGTATGTGTATGTATATTAAAATACAAATACAATTATCCCCATCATCTAATTGTATACAGTGGAACCTCTCTCTACCCTCTAATGAACCCTAATACATTGAATTTCTGCACGTATGGTACATTTCCTGTGGTCATAATTTTGATTTACATGCAGATCAAGTCTACATTCATTGGGTGCCCACTTGTATTAATTTTTTCTAGTCCTTTGAGAAACATTGATAGAGGTGCCACTGTATATAGATTTCATGTAATGATGTTTTGTTCCAATAAAAAGTGAATTTGGTGAGAGGAACTGTATCATTTCCCAGAAGGGAGAGGTAGTGCTAACTATAAATACTTTGTTTGAAATCAGTCTTCAGTAGATTGACGTCAATTCATTACATCCCCAATTTTTTTATTCCAGTTATTTAATATTCAATAGTTATGCCACTATGCAATATGCTGAATCATCCGAGGTCTACTTAACTAATTAAAAATTATTGTATGCAACCTTTTTCATCTGCTTGTGAAATTGAAATGCTCATTTAATTTAACAAACTACAAACACAACACAATCTCACTGCAAATGTATCCATCAATTTAAGTAAAGAGTTCTCCCTAATGAAAAAATGTTATCTGAAATTGGCCAGATCTGGGACAGGTCTCAGCATTATGTAAATTCCCTATCCCTGATGCCAGATCTGGCATATCTGGCTCAGATCTGCCCAGGCCAATTTCCATATGGGATGTTTCAAATTAATTGTTTTTTGTTTCATCTCTAAGTACATATGGTATAAAACATAACATATATAAATAATCCTGAATGAGGAAATAGCTTCTCACACCATTGTTGGAAAACAAAATTGGCCATTTATCCCCACTGTAATAATTTTTGCAACTCTCTTAAACATTATCAATGAAAAACGTAACTTTCTTTTATTTGTGCAGTGCGTGTGTATCAATATGCCTCCACAAGAAACATTATTACTTAACTTTTTTTTTTTTTTTCAAAAGGGTGGTCATCAACTACCCTAGAACTAATGTACTGAGCCTAGTTTTTTTATTGTAATTGTTTTGCAACCAAATTCAGGTAATATTCAAAGTCTGTCAAGATGAAACTGCAAAAGTTACTCGCTCAGCAACTAATATTTCTTAAATAGTGCATTGTTACATTGAAATATTCTTGTGAAAGTTTTTATATTTTTACCAGTCATGCAATTAAAATGTTGTAGCTAATACATGTATGTATTTTGTTTTGGTTTCAGGCATAACAAGAATTTCAGAAAAGAAAAAAATCTTAGCAGAACTAGGGTTGGAAAAGAAAGCCATTACTCCCAGTTAAAGAAAATTACTCATTGAGTGTCCGAAGAACAAAATAGATTTCGTTAAAACGTTTGAAAAAATTGTCAAGCCTTAAGAATATTGGTACACTCATAGAAACTGTTTAATCAAAACATATACGAGGAATACGCTTTGAATAATTTAGAAAATGCGGAAAAACAACAAGAACGGCGCTGGTCTCTTCAGGACAAAATCCGCGCTCTGGTTACTTATAAAAGAAGCGCCAGAGCTTAAAATTATTTAAAGAGAATGTTCATGCTGCCATCAAGTAGATGCCTGAGAAGATTGATCCAGGGACTTGATCTTCAATCATGGATAAACACATACATGATAAATCGGTTGAAAAACAAGGTCATACAAATGAAGAACGTCAACAAAAATTGTATCTTAATGTAGGATGAAATGGCTTAGCAAAAGTGTTTGTATATATAATGAAAGCGCCAGTATTGTTGAAGGTTTTGTTGATTTTGGAACATACGGGCGAAGTGAAGAAATAGCTGACCATGCATTGGTATTTTTTGTGCAAGGACTAGCAAGACGTTATAAGCAGCCTGTTGTATTTTATTTCAATAAAGGCACAACACCAACATTAACATTTGAAACTATGATCACAAATGTTATAACTGTATTACATCTGCTGGCTTTAAAGTCGTAGCCACAGTATGTGATCAAGGTCCAACAAATTGTAGTGCACTTTCCAACCTAATGGCGAAATCAAAGTCAGACAGCGGGAAGTTATTTTGAAATTAATGAGAAACTTGTTTATGTACTCTACGATGTCTCACATTTTTTTAAAATATTTTCGAAACAATTTATTAAACAATATGTTATCCTGGAATGGAAAGATTGCAAGGTGGAGCATCTTAAGGGCGTTCAAGTGGGGAAAAATTCATAATTTTTTGTATAAAATAGTGTTAGTTTTGTAGACATTACTTCAGAGAACATTAACATCCAACGGAAAAAAATTAGCTCATCTAGTTTTCCCGTAATGTCACTTCAAAGTCAAAATTTGCATATTTTTACTTCATACAAAACTTGAAAACCAGTAAATATAATGAAATGGAAAAAATCTCATCAAAACTACACGTCACCGTCTACGGCTTGAAGTATATACAAACACATTATAAAATATTTCTGTGTTTAAATAAATTTCTAAAAGTACCAAAAAAAATTTAAATTTTGAAATTTTTTATTTAACATAAACATTTTTTGTAACGGGTTTTAAATGCTACAGGCCACAGACAGTAACGCGTAGTTTCGATATGATTTTTTTCATTTCTTTATGTTAACTGGTTTTCAAATTTTGTATGAAGTAAAAATACGCAAATTTTGACTTTGAAGTGCCACTACGGGAAAACTAGATGAGCTAATTTTTTTCCGTTAGAGGTATATGTACTCCCAAGTAATGTGTACAAAACTATTTCATACAAATATAAAATTATGTTTTTTCCCCACTTGAACAACCTTAAGGAAGTTGTTCGCGTTAGACCAAACATTTTTTAGGATGCACCGTCTAAGAAAAGTGCATATGGACCAAATGGACGAACAAAAATGAAGGTAAAAATTGCTGCTCAGACATTGAGCCAAACGACTGCCGCTGCTCTTAGAACAATTTCATTTTGTTCATGGCGTAACGTTATCGAGGATTGTGCTGATACACCTGAAGTGATAGATGATCTGGATCTTTTGTACGATGCGTGTAATGGCCCATCTGCAAATGACAGAAAAAAACCAAGGCGAAAAAATATCACCCAAAGTAGTGGCCATATAGAATTATAGGGAGAACTTAAGAAAAAAATATCTAACATGAAGTTTACTCGCCCAAACGGTACCATTGTAAACACTCGGTGCAAAACAGGTTTTCTTACGACAATTTCATCCTTGTAGTGTCAATGGCATCACCACCACGAGAAGGAAGGTTTCCGTGTCTTGAACCTAAGACAAACAAATCAAGATCCACTTGAAAATTTGTTTTCCATGATCAGGCAACATGGTATAACAAACCAGAACTCTTCTTGTACGCATTTCATAGCGGCCCTGAAAAGTTGCCTTGTCACACCAAACTGTCTTCATACCATAGCTTGGGAGCCAACTCTGAAACGGATGATGGGAAACTCCTGGATGATCTGACTAGCTTACTCCAATCTGCAAACAGTCCATCAACATCTGGTTCATTAGATACATCTGTAATTTCTGGTTCGACAATATCAGGTGGGCTAGAGATGTCCTATGTGGAAGGTATTCCATTGCTTCACATTCCTAATCAGTTTGCTACAATTGCCACGAGTGAAACTTCTGATCCATTAAGATTTGAGATTCAGTCACTTACATACTTGCTGCCTATATTGGCAAGCAGTTACTAAAACTCGTAAATTGTATTGTATGTGACTCACATTTCAAAGCAGACATTTCCAAAATTGATTATGACAGGTATTGTTTTGTTAAAGAGAAGGACTGAAATAGTGGGTTGCTTGTATAGCCATCAAAAGAACTTGTACAGCTTGTTCAGGATGCACACCAAATTTTCACAACACTAGTTGCCAAAGGAATACACAGTGCTGAAATCAAACAGTTCACTAAAACTCAACTAATGGTGTGTGATACTGCGTGGCTTGCTCGTAATGAACATAGGGACATTTTGATTTCTACGCTGTTTGATACATTGGCTCGTTTTCTTATCCACGTAGAATGCAGAAGAAGAAATGAAGTAGTGAAAATATGTGATACATCCATAGCAAATGCTAAGCAAATTAAAAAACTGCGTGGTAAGTAAATAAGTTTGTGAAAGAAGCATACCATCTCCGATAGGCATAAAAGGTTTTTGTGATTTAATTTTCATTAATACCTTCCACTATTTACATTCATATTTCATATTGACATTCAACTATCCTGGTAATTCACTTTGATCTAGTAAAGTAACCAAGTGGCACACTTCCCCTCCCTTCTGGCTAAAAATTTTAATACAAACTTTTTCATTACCATACTGAGTGGGTTTCAAATTCCTGTGTCCTGTTATTGGTTAATTGCTGCAGGACCCACCTCTCAACCTATAATATTGTTATTCTGTATTAATCTATCATATAACTACCATATCCCCTAAAAAATATTTTTAAATCCGCCACTGGGTTACTTGAGTTCATGTAGCGTTACAATATGTTGGGTCATATCTCTTAAATTGTGCAATATCAGATTTAAAATATTGCATGTTTACTTTGTGATGAATGATAAATGGTAGTGGCAGAAATTATTTCAGCCAAATTTGTTTCTTTAAAACAATATTACAATCTTTACAGCGATACACAATTGTGTTAAATGAAAAGGGTTACAGAAACTTGGTATTTTTTATTGCAGAGATAGGCTGAGAGAAATGTGTTCATTTCACATGGGCATTTTAATGTAAACAGAGATGCCCTTTCAAGTATTTGCCAGAAAAAATATGGTATGTTGGATTTGTTATTTTGCCCCATTTGTGATTGTTCCAGATCTCATTTTATTAGGAAACTATTCTGTATAATACCAAAGTATGTATTGTTTTTATTTTCTGCCAGGTATTGATAAACTGTTAATAATGTATTTCAATAAAAGTCAATTAATTGCATCGTGTTCTAGTGCAAAATAATATATTAAATAAATTTTTTTATAATACATGTTTTCATTGTTATTGATTCCCTACAGCATGAATTTATACGTTAATGTTTCTGTTTTATATTGTAAAATGTGTATACTACAAGCCTTGCGATTTCACAGTTTTTTTGACCATATTTTCATAATTCTCACTGTCCATTTTTGAGCTACATGTTTTGTTACGTCACATAGGCCCTAAATGGTCTATTGTGCAGTTGTTAATCAAGGAATTTTTGTCTACTTAAAAAAAAAAATAGGTGGCTTATGTTGTCCATTATTGATGCATGTTCCATGTGACAATGTTCAAAGGCTCCTCACATTTACCTCATTATGAAAAATGGCCCTGTGGTGGAGTGTGTGTAGGATTAAAATTGAAAATAAGTTGATATGCAAATCAACACAGTTTCTCAAAATTTGAGAGAACAAACTTTCCAAATTCACATCGCTTGTTTCATCTAACTTGCTCCATTTGTTATTATTTCAATAATAAATATCTCATCTGTGTTGCATATAAACAAATTGACATAATTCTCAGTGACACTGACAATTTTCAGGAAAATCGAATTATTGCCCAATCTCTCGATTTTTCTGGAATGACTCTCATTTCCTCCAAATCGCAGTTTTCCAGATGAGTTAACATCCCTTTACAATTAATTTCACCCTTACCTGAAAATTCGGTCAATTTTTTATAGGAGAATTAAAGGATTGATATTTTGAGAATACAAACTTTATCTCCAATATACTTAAACACATATTCAGGGTGTCAAGTCTACGAGAAAGACGTCTCACGCTGTATGAAGATGCAACAATATTCATTGTTCCTAAAGCAACACTATTTAGGAGATGCCAGAAGAAGGTAATGCAGACGAGGTATCAATTAAGGTATTGGGTAGATTTAGGCACTGTTTCAGCCCTGAAGAAGAGCAAATATTGGTGCAGCATTGTCTCTTTATGGAAAGCAGAATGTTTGGTATTCATATTAAATACTTACGGGTGATAGCTTACCAGATCGCAGTTGGAAATTATATTTGCCATCCATTCCGTACTGTTAAAGAAATGGCTGGTAAAGACTGGGTTCTGTCTTTCTTAAAACGACATCCAGAACTGTCACTTAAATTGCCAGAAAAAGCTTCCATTGCATGTAGAACTGCATTTAACAAACATAATATTCATTCGTTTTTCATCCTACTACATGAACTTCAGGGCAAGTATAATTTTACTACAAGCAGAATTTTTAACATGGACGAGACCGCATTCACTACAGTGCCTAATACACCATCTAAAATTATTAACAGTAAGGAGAAGAAACAAATGGGCTCTTTATCTTTCGCAGAAAGAGGAACTACAACTACAGCTATGATATGTTTTAGTACAGCTGGACAGTACATTCAACCACTCATGATATTCCCATGGGCTAGACATAATCCTGAATTAGTAGAACATGCACCACCTGTCACTGCCCTAGTTTGCAACCCATCTGGTTGGATGCAAACTAAAGTTTACTGTTCAACGTGGTTCAAACACTTTTTAAAATACACAAAACCAACACAGGACGATCCTATTTTGTTGATATTAGATGGACGTGCAACCCACACAAAAAAATATTGCATATCTTGAAACAGCGAAACAAAATCATGTTCATGTTCTATGTCTGCCTCCTCACACGTCTCACCGATTACAACCTCAGGACGTTAGTTTTATGTATCCATTAAGTGCGTTATATACACAAGAATTTGAAACATAGTTAGGAAATCATAAGTTATTACACCGAGACTGATGTTTTTTGTTTGGAAAGGCTTGTTTGAAGGCAGCATCTCCCGATAATGCAATAAGAGCATTGAAAAAAACTGGGATTTTTCCAGTTAACGAGCATATTTTTCCGGAAGAAGCATTTGTGGCCAGTGAGACAATAAATAAACCTATTCAAGCGGCTGTAGTTTCTCAAGACGCAGAACTTTCAAGAGATAAAACTTTCCGAATGGAGCCAGTAGCTGGTGCAAGTCTAGAGACACAACCACCGCCACCAGAATGTAGTCATTCTAAACAGAATATAACAGCAAGGAAGAGTAGGTCTACAGCAAACAACAGAATTCGTGTCACTCCAGAAAATTTTTTACCGATTCCACAAGTTGCGGAGGGTACAGGAGACAATGGAAATAAGCCAAGAACTAAAATAAATAAGGGAAGGACTGCAATCCTACCGTCAAGTCCATACACATAAGAGCTACTGACAAAGGCCCCGCAGCGATCAAGTTGTAACAGGAAACTATTCACACTAGTTTCATCAAAAACCGACGTGCCTAGAGACAGTCAGCCCAAAAATTTGAAACAACGAAAGACAAGTGAAAGAAGCAAAAATAAACTTGAGACTAGAAGTGAAAGTGAAGATGGCGAAGTAGACATATCCTGCCGAATGTGTGGAGGTGAGTGGAGTAATAGCAAACCAGGTGAATAATGGGTGAAGTGTAGAATTTGTTCTGAATGATCTCATGTAGCTTGCACTATATTTGATGCTTAAGTTCATTTTGATTTTTTTTTGTGATTTTTGTGAATGACATGTTGATGTTATTAGTTTTGTTTATTGTTTTACATGGCCTAATTTTCCTATGTGAATTTATCACAAATTTTAAGTGAAGAGTCCTTAAATAGCTATATTAAATATTAGATTATTATTCCAACAATAAATATGAACGTGTAAACTCACAAAAAAAATTGTATCCACTTTACCCCACCAATGGGGCAATGTAAAATAAAAACCATGTTATTTTTACTTTCGTAAATGTGCTCTCAAACTTCATTTGGGTAGTTTTAATATGCTTTCTTTTTTCCACACAAACCTGATCGTAGTTAGCCATATGTGCTGCAATATGATTACTGAATCTGTCAAAGAAATATTCTAAAATAACCAAAAAAAATTTCACTTTGCCCCACTCTCCCCTATACGTTCTGCGCTAATGTACGGTAACGAAGGATGGGCACACGCGGCAAAAACACACATTAAAAAACTACAACTCATTCAAAACAAATTCCTCAGAATTATTGGAAACACAACCCGCTTCATGAGGACCAGCGAACTTCACGAAAAGTTAAATGTATGCTACAATATATTTTTAAGAAAATTCCACTTCATTTAATTTATGTGTAACTAGGTACAGACCGTACTATTAAAAAACTGTGTATGAACATAAGCTATTAGAAGTTACATTTGTACAATGTGCATGTATTAATGTGTAATTATTTAATATTTGCTTCTGCATATAAAGTGATTTTTGCATGTAACATTTTTCTCGGGTCCTTAGGCAAATTTTATGTGAGATCTCATTATGAGTACATGTTGACAGCATGTGGAACCTTGGAGACTAACCAAAAATAAAATAATTTGTTACGAAAGGTGTCAAAGTGTACTCGTTTGTTGGAATGACTATACGAGTGATTTTGTGTGCCATTTTATAAGTTCAGCAAAATTTTACGACTGAGTATTTTCATCCGATATGTTAGATTATTTAGTTTTGTTTTTCCTAATGTTTTAATGAAATAGTTTTAAATAGTTATTCAGATCTATTAACTCTTGTATATGATTTAGTATGATAGCTGTTATAAATCGTATAATTAAAGAGTAAATACACTACATAACAGTTTTATGATTAAATAAATGTGAATATTGGGATGTCCAATATGAATAAAACCACCTGCCAGTGTCTGTTTACAAACATTATACAAATACAAGGCCATATCAAAAGGTACCATATTCCGTACTAGCCTGTAAAGGTCTGCTATAACAGGTGCTATACAGGCAGTTACGACAGATATCTTGGTTCTTATCCGCCTGGTTTGGCAGTTTTCATACCAGGTTTGATAATAGAACCGGTGCTATTTTCCGTCCCAGGTACTGTACCAGCTTTAATAACAAACCAATCACATTGCAGTAACAGAGCGTGGAGCGTTCCATGTGACAACTGCATGAAATGTTACAAGGAAGCCAAGCTAAATGTGTGTCGTCATCATAGCTCAATATTGCGTACATGAGTTTAAACTTTAACACTCGAACGGCTTTAAAACAAGATCAATTTTAACTCCAGTGACGCGTGTTTATTTTAAGTAGTGTTTCTACTCAGTCCCAAAACTTAAAATGATAAATAATAATTTTAAGCACAAGTAAAATCGAGTTATTTTACAGTTATAGCTGCACGAAATGTGCATGGTCATATTCGTGTACTGTTCAGAGTAAGTAACTTGGAAGCGACGTTTTTGGGCTGCGTAGGTTGAAAACTCGGCAGTATCATTAATATTTTTACTTTTTGTGTAATAACATTTCAGTGCAAATTGTATATTCTTCTTTAAGAAATAAATGTTTTGTCGACATAATTACGGACTGTTAAAACAGTTTAACAAATTTGTATGATTTTTTTTTAGTATTTTCATATTTATCATTTTAGTAAATTTGAAGTAAGTAAATGAAAGGAATACATTTTTTAACAAGAAACAACGAATTGTTAAAATGTGTGAGGTATGTGTATATAAATTTGTGTTAAGTAGTGTGCTGTTCTATAGGTAAGGTATCAGTATAGGCCTATGCCATTTACAGATGCCAAAAATGTCATGCCAGCTTCTATCATCTCATAACACGAAATCGCCTGATATTACAATAAAATAGTAGTTTAAAATACATCTTGTGGATCTTTATGTCACCTATAGCAAATTACAGGCATTTTAGGATCACATTGCTTGACCATAAAAAAATATATTATATTGTATTTATATGCAGGTATATTAGAAATAAAATACCTTTGACAAACACACAAGTTAATATGAAACAGGACTAGATCGGATAAATAAGTTTTAAAAAAAGTTATTGGGCTAGCCGGGATTTGAACCCTAAAGCAAAAATTATTTTTCACTGTGGAGCAAGGATGCTACCACTGGACCAACTTTTTTTATTTTTAATAGAAAAATGTTTGGTGCAGCGGCGATGCGGAAGCTTCCGCATCATCACTGCACCAATCATCCCCCCCCCCCTTTTTAATGTGACTTAATTTGAGTGACCCCAGTACGTTTCGTGAGACAATTTGTATAGAGACAATTTTTGAGACACAAATGGACAAACACAAATTTACACCCAGCCAGACCTGGGAATCGAAACCAGAACGCCCCGCACCAAAGCCGGCCGCTCAACCAACTGAGCCACAGGGGGTCGGCTATTGACACAACTTGCTAGTGTGTTTATTTTAGTTACCACACAATCGTCTCTGGTATATTGAAAATTGTATTTATTGCATAATTACACTGATGCAGTATTTATATGTGCGTAACACTTTATAGTGCCACAAAGTTTCATTCCGCATAAAAATACCACTCCCATATAATTTGTTTCCCATAAAAATAACATATTCAGCTGGAGTTGCTCTCGAGTGTATGCCATTTTCACGCACATCAACATGGCTTCCCTCCAGTGACACTAGCTAGCATCGTGCAATAGCAATATGCCTGACCGGCCTGTATAGAAGCAGTTATAACAGCTTGCATGGTGGCCTTTATAAATGCCTAGTAGGTGAGCTGCTACGGTAGCTGGTGCCATGTAATGTGGCCTTTACTGAAAACATAAGTTAAAAAGGTTATTCAAAGTGTTCACTTTATTTTGAAGCACCTATACCATTTGTGGTAAAGTTATTGTGTTTACGTAGGCAACCAATAATAGAAAATACAGAAGCACCCTGTTGTAAAGTTTCTGAATGGACTTGAATATGTATACTGTACAAAAGGAATGCCCTTTTCAGAGGGTAAATTTTTGTTATAAATATTTTTATGGGACCAAATCACTAATTTCATAATCAGGGTACTACTGTATTTACAAACGAGAAAATCGATAATGTGCCTGTACACTACGTGTGTTACCAAACAAAAAAAAATATAATTGTTTTTTTTTTATATTGCAGCAAAAAAAAGAGGGGATTGCTATTTGAAGTGAACATTTGCAGAAGTTCAAATCTTACTCCGAAGACAAGCAAAATGTTATCAGTCAGCGAAAAAATTTAAAAGAAAATTGTGTGTCATGTCTCGCAAATGTCTGAACTTCAAGCAGACACTTAATGCAGCAGAAAGGTGTGCAAAATCAAAATATTTCAGTGAATCTTTATCTCAGCTAAAGCCAATGGCCAGAGCTTTTTTACAGTCTCAAACAAGGAATCGAGGGAAGCATTCTCAAGGGCGTAGATTTACAACAAAAGAAAAAATATTATCTTTGTCACTGTTAAAATAAACTGGCAAATGTTACAGATTTTTGTCAAAAGTTTTTATCCTGAAATCAAAAACTTCGTTAGTGAACATGCTCCAGAGAGTGCCATTCAAAATTGGTATCAATGACAAGATAAGATATACTAATGATAATCATTATTTGCATGTTAATCATAGTGATATCCAAATCCTCTCTCAGACTCTCAATTGCTCTCTCTCGGACCTGGGACACCAGCAGAGCAGTCACTTGCTACTGCCAGCCTGACGTGTTTGTTGGTTAAACAGTCTGTCTGGCGGTGAGCGAGCCTGCCCAACGTGTATTGTAAGTATAAGCTCAGAAGTGCAGGCAGGGTATTTAGGTACCTCTGTTGGCAGGGCCTTTTCTCGAGGAGAAAAGGAAGTGGCCTGCACTTCGTGAGCGGGCAAGGAGCGTGAGAGCTCACCCCTCTGTGGATCTACTAGAGATCTACCAGGGGCACACACACAATCAACATCCAACATACATAATTACCAAAATGGAAAACAATTCCTTCTCCACCCCCAAAAATGAAAAGAAGGTACAATTCTCCCCCTCTCACTCAGCCGCAATATGCGACGTGAGAAAGAGAAAACAGCCACAAAAAGGACAAAAAAAACAGAAAAAGACATTCAAAAACAGAATAAAACCCAGTGACACTCATGCTGACGAAAAGGTTGACTCTGACACAGACACAGACGAGACCTACTGCACATGTCAGGCAGAGGATGCAGCCACAGCCGACAGGGAGGAGCGGAAGCGAGATGATGCGCGCTGTGGCCACCAGGAGAGCCACGAGCTACGGGAGACACGGCCACGCAGCGCGCCTCCGTCAGAAAGTTCTCCAAGAAACCTCCAGGCGAGTGGAACCTGCTACAAGAGACCCGAGGCTGTGTCCAACAGCATACCTGCCATGACAACGAACGAGACAGACAAACGAATAAGGGAGGGAGGAGAGAGCGAACCACAACACACGGAAAAGGATCCTACAGGTGAATCAGGGCAAAATAAAGACAGCATCCCTGTCACCTCTACCGGGGGCGTCTCGCTGGGGTGAGGGGAGGGAATGGGAGATGCCTGCAGAGATCAGGCAAAATCTCCCCTCTCCTCTCTCGCCCCACGAGAACCCAAACGGGCTGCCCTGAAGTCACCTGTGGGAAGCCAGCAACAACAAGACAACACACCTGGCACGTCAGACCCACTATTTGGTAAGCGTATGGGGAGTAAGTCCACAAAAGAAAAGGACAAAATCCCCCCCTCTGCTTCCACCAGCAAAAAGCGTCCTGCTGTCAATACAACCAAACAAATCCAAAGCAAAACAACACTGAAAACACAGAAAACAGCACTACTACCAACTCCACCTCAGTCGCAACGACTCAACAATCTACCTAGTAATAACACCAACAAACCCAATACCAACTCATACACACGCAAAACAGATAATAGCAACCCACGGAGCTCTCCCCCACTACACCAAAATGCCAGCTCGCCGGGCAAACAGGCGCCGCGTCAGAAGCGGCGAATTACGATACATGTACACGGAATAACGAGTGGCAACCTTGCTCGCCACTTCAGATCAGCAGGCCTAACAGAGGAGCAGTTCAGCAGTGCGGGTCTGCCGGCGGGAGGCATTGCGGTGACACTGGCAGATGAGGAGGTGTACCGCACTGTCTCCCGTGTGTTAAGTGCACACAAAATATCGAGTGTGCACTTCAACCATGCGGGGGCCCACCCATACAGCTTTGCCCTCCGGGGCATACCAAAAGGAGAAGACACAGAGGCACTGAAAGAAGAGATCGTGCGACAGTCGGGTGCAAAGGTGCTGGAAGTGCGGCAGATGACGCAATGCGAACTAAAGTGCCACTGCCCCTGTATAAAGTGCACTGAGAAAAAGGAATTGTCGGAACAACCAAATAAATTAAGTTGACATTTATTTGGTTGTTGCAAAGAAATTATGTTTAAATCAAACATGGAACAGTTAAATTAAATGTTTCAATTTTTTTGGTTTGACCAAATAATTTTGTTGGTATATTTTTTTAAACCAAATACATATTTTGTTGATTTTACCAATTCGTTTAAAATATATTGCATGCAACTTTCTGGTTTTTCAATATTACACAAATAATATAGTTGTATTTAACATTGCCATGCGTGCTTGGTTTTACGATACTATTAGTTTAAATCAACGAAACATTTGTTTAAATTTTTCGAATGGTAAATTTTTAACAATATCGTCTGCGTCACTCAAACAAAAAACTTGGTTGGTAGTGAATGCGTCGGCGGCACCAGTTTTGGCGGCAACGTATAATAACGGCAAGACAAACAAGCATGGCAGATGAAGCTGGAAAAACGCTGCTTCGTTCCTGGGGCTTCGAGAAATTAATACCTATATTTGAAGGTATGTAACGTTTTATTTTTACAATTTCAGCATTCCTACATTGACTAAGAAGTGAATGCAGTGATGTTTAATGCAGTTTCAA
>PNEQ01070175.1:0-24890 GCA_003012365.1 Medauroidea extradentata
AAATTCACGACTTGATAATATACATATATATGTTTGATTAAGTGTTTGGGAACTAAATTGTAGGCCTAAACTTACGTTCATTGTATTAGTGCAGAGGTTTTTAAGTCGCCAATGATATGTATACACACACACACACACATATATATACTATATATATATATATATATATATATATATATATATATATATATATATATATTACACCAATTTTTTTCAAAAGAATTGAATGTAATACTCTATCAAATGCTTTGACAATATCTAAAGAGACACAAGTATAAGTTTTTGTTATTTTCGATTGTATCATGAATAAAGTTTGTTAATTCAGCCAATGCATCAATGGTACTTAAATCTTTTCTGAAACCAAACTAATTTTTAAATATTATTTTGTTTTTCTCTAAGAAAGCCATTAGCATTTTTGACACACTTTTCTAGAATTTTTTATATATTACTTAATAGAAATTGGTCTGTAATTTGTGACAGAAGTCGAATCACCGCCTTTATGCGAAGGCAAAACGACTGCTTTCTTCAAACGGTGAAGGAATATCCCAAGGCTTAGACTAAAGTTTACAATATGAGCAATAGGCTTGCTCAACTTATATTTATTATATTTTAATAGTATTGTACTGATCAAGCCGGGACCCAAAGTATTTGAGTTTCTCATTTCATATATAATTTTGATTATTTCAGATTCTGTGACTGGTTCTAAAAATATAGATTTACACTATAATTCTGAGTTAACACAATTATCCGTAACAGCTAGGTAAGAAATATTTTTTGATATCGCTGAAGCCTTATTGTTTCTTACGTTTGTAAAATATGTATATTTAACGTATTAGCGGCCTCCTCAGATTTTATGGCTGCATTTATTATTTTTCGTCAATTATTAGAGTTTTAATATCAACATTTTCTTTTTTTTATCCCGAGACGTCATTAATATTTTCCCAGATTTTCTTTGGATTATTTTGTGCTTCAGCTATTTTAGTTCTGTAATAAGTATCTTTATCTGTGCGTATTAATGAAGTTAATCTACTTCTGTAATTAGAGTAAGAATTCTTCAGCAACGTATAAAATTGTTGCTTATTTAGATTTTGTTTCCTGTTGTCTCTTGTTCTGATAGACTTAGTTAATCCTATTGTAATCCATGGTTTTAATCGTTTAAACGCATTTTGCTTCGTGACAGTTTGAAAACTTGCTTTATTTATTAAAAGATCAAGCCTATTTAAAAAGTGATTTGTGGCTGTATATACATTATGTTCACCCATAACACATCCCCAGGTTTCACTTGAAATATCAGATAATTTTTTATGTTATTTTTTGAATAGGTCTTATCGTTTGTATCGAAATTTGGACAATTAACTTAACTAACAGCAATTGCAAAATCGGCAGTTATTGTTGTATGTAATACAGTTGCGAAAACTCCATTATTATAATATTTTTTTTTTACAAAATATTGGTTAATACAAGTGTTTCGAGTATAATGTTACACGAGTATACTTATTTACGCAAGCTACTAATCCAAGTTTAGCAATTATGTTTAAGTATTTTTCCGTATGTATATCAAAAACATCTAAACAAATATTTATATTTATATCCCTTATGACTAGGGACTGGAAATTTTCGCGAATTCAATTACCTGTAGACTAGAATCCATTGTGCTAAACATACTCAAGCCCCGACTATTTGTCCTCTAGCTGCTACTCAGTGGAACAACAAACAATGAACGAATAGACTGGCCTTGAGTATGCATAGGACAATGGATTCCAGCCCACCGGTCATTGAATTCGCGAAATTTTCCAGTCCCTACCTATGACCATTAAATCCTTAGCATTTAATTTTGAAAATGTTTTATCTAACGATTTTAAGGAGTCTAGGTATCCCGAAGGAGATATTGATATTGCTAAAAGTGACACGCGATAGACTGGATTGTCAGTTTGGCCAACCCCAACATTAACACGCAAGCAGATTGCTTCCGCGAGGACGGTCTCCTCTACATCAGCAGTCAGCTCATGGCTAACAAACACTGCTACACCATAGCTTCTGTGAACAGTTTTCTTTGCTGAATTATAAGTTGTATCCAACGATAGAGTACAGTTAACTGTGTTCGCTTAGCCACGTTTCTGTTAAGATTAGGCTATAACATCAAATTTTACTGTAATATCCGTTAGCAAAATTAGAAGTTCATTAATGTTTTGCATATGCTTCTAATATTTAGATGTAACACACTAAAACCTTTGTTAAAAAAGTTTAAGTCTGAAGTCTGTAGACAGCCCAGCGTAATAATATCATCCGGTAATGTGCGTAAAACTCACCCATTTAAGATGTAACATAACTTACGGTGTTAACTTGTAATACTTGTAAAAACCAATTTTTTAAAATCGGATGCACATCTGATTCTAGCAGCTGATTTTCCTTCTCTTTTCTTAACAAAGATTTTTGCATAACGATCCTTCACAAACATGAAAGAATTTTCTTATGCAAACTCCTTGGTTTTTCCAGGAAGTTTTATTGTAAGCAGTGAGGTGTTCGCTTATGAAAATTCTGCTTGCAGGGAAAATTTGTGTTTATTTCAGAAACTAAAAATGACTTGTTTTCTTTACATTTCTGTAGCCAATGACACATCTTGTCTGTCTAGAGGCTAGCTGCGCTATTATCTGTCTAGGCTGGTCTCTTCTACTACTAGGCATCCTGTGCGCTACCTTAATGTCTTTTTTCGCATATAATTTTTCCTACAGACTTCGCAATTTCACCTACCACCGCTAAATAGTCTTCTCCTCTTGTTTTGTCATGCCAACTATTTCAATATTCATGTTACGGCTGTATTGTTACAGTTTATTTACTCTTTTTTCCAGCTCATCCACTGTTTTCTCTAAAGATATGTTTTCTTTTTCAATTTTTTTCTTGAATCTGTTTAGTTGCTACCCGAAACTTACAAAATGCTCAGAAATAAATATTACACTATTTTCTAAACACTCTATCGTGTGAATTGCTTTTTGCAAACCCGGTTATTGTTTATGTATTTTCGATACTTGCTCCATCAACAGTTTCAAATCTGCCACTGGTTCTAAACTACTCACTTTTAATGCTTTGTAATTTTCGGATTTATCTTTTTTTTATTAATTTCTCCAGGCTGTTTTAAGAGAGGTGCACTGTACACTCTAAAAAATAGTTTGCAAATTTACCAGACGTGCGTATAGGAGTGGTAAGAAAGTAGGTATTGCAGAATTGTTTCCAAGACATCCGTGGTAGCACTCATAAACTTTTATACAACAGTACAATGTATACTGAAGTTACCAGACTTGTATTGTAACAACTGTAAAGTTTGCATATTTACAAGACAGAAGTTTGGTAACTGTCTCATACTGAGTCTGGGATAATAACTTCCTAAACATTTTTGGAAGTTTTTTTTTACAGTGTACGTTAAAATATTGTTCAGTAACTCCGGAGTATTTCGCTATTTCCTTCTTTGCTGCTTTAAGGCACATAAGTAGGGCCACGATTTTGTCGCGAAAAGATTTTTGCCCCACTTTGTTTCAGTGACTTACGTGCACATCGGAAGTTCTGTTTCAAGGTTATTGGCAGCGTGTCTGTGTTCAGACACGTTTCTCATTTGACTGCACCAATCAGAATAAGATTATTGTGAGTCTGTACGTCTACAATTTGCCAAGGCCAGTGAGAGTAAAATCATCCAATCACAGACGATGTAGCAGAGCTGCAGGTGTGCACATGACGCATCGAAACCAAATGTTGCAAAATTCTTTTCGCCATAAAATCGTGGCTCTACACATAAGACATTTACCGCACTCTTCGTCTATTTTTAAGTAAAGATGCTTAGTAACAGATTATGAGTAAGAAAATTACAAAACCTTTGATAGGATTAAAAGTTTAAACTATTTCGCGGGCGCACAATAAACATGTTCACTCTCTGTCACCGCTTCTGACGGAATTTACTTAGTAATTGGAACCTCAACTGGTGTTTATGTTAACCATTGATTACCACAAGTTAAACAGCAGCATTAACTTAACTATAACTTTAGAAACCCACAATTTTGCTAACCGACACTAAACATTTTACCAGAAGGTAACCGGAACAAAACCAGACATTGAGTAAACAGCCTTAATAAAGATTTGTTATGTAAATCCAACTGTAACTCAGTTAATAGAAAGTAGTTGTGTGTTATGTTGCTACTGCACGGTAAATAACACAACAAAATTCATGCAAATTCAGTTTAATATCATTTTTAATAAATGCTTGTCAAATATTGGACATTTCCAATGAGCGTGAAAGTGCCTGTTATATAGGCAATGCCATTCGCACGATCTACTTCCTCGCGTTACTGTTCTTAAGGGCATGGGCCCGAGTTTCTTCGCATGTAATGTCAATTATTTTTTAAAACATAAATAGGAGCCGATAACGTAAAATCGCTTCGTAACTTTGTTATGACTTATTTGAACTGCGTGCTCTAAATTTGCAAAATAGTTGCTAATTAGTTAATTAACGTAATTTCCTTTTAATTGATAAATTAGCTATACTCAGCATACAGTTTGTCTCGAAAAATCGAATTGCATAGTAAAACCAATTTGCAAAAAAGTTACGAAGTAATTTTAGGTTATCGACTCTCGTATGGATTTTAAAAAATAATTCTTTCGAAAGCCGAGAAACTCGGGCCCTAGCCCTTAAGAGTGCGTGGTAGATAAATAAACACTGAAATAATAAATTGATACCTACGCTTTTTTCGTAGCCAATATGGATAAAGCACTCAATGACAATCCAATCTAATGGTATTTGCCAACTTCATGAGTAAATATTTTTACAGAATTACAAATTCGTTACGCGTGATCTCTTGCGCCGCAGTTAAATGCACGAGGTTCCGGCGTCTGAGATTGTGCCTCAGAAGTTCGTAACACAGGAAACTATTTTGCTTACGTTGGCTAAAACTATTGTCTAGGATTGCTTTTGTTTCATTTTCGCAAATTGGCTTCAAGAAACTTACAGTTATAGGTTAATGCTTTTAGCGTTGAATTGTGTACCACGCCCTCTTAAAGTAGGGAAAAATCATAGTATTATATTTATGTAAAATAGTGTTAGTTTTCAAACGTTGTTTTCCTTTTTTTTTTTTTTTTTTTTTTTTTTTTTTTTTTTTTTTTTTTTTTTTTTTTTTTAATAGTTTAACCAGTTTTCACTTAATGGCACCTGTAAGTGCAAATTTTTAATGTGTGTTTTTTTTTTCCTTCGTGCACAACCCGAAAACCTATTAAAATAATGAAACGAAAATATTTACAGCAAAACTATGTATCACGAGTTACAGCTTGATGTACATAAATACTCATTACAAAAATTTGACTAAATAAATATTAAATGTTCTGCTACATGTAGCATTTTTGTAAATACAGAACAAATTTCTATTTTTTTATACTTCAAGCCATAGCCAATGTAATTCTGTTTCACACTGAGTAGTTTTGATTCATTACGTTGATTGGTTTTCTGGGGATTAACGAAGCAAATACAAGTGAATTTTGACTTTGAAAAAGTGAAAATCGGACGAACCAATTTTTTTGTAAGAGGAAAATGTACTCCAACTCTCACTGTATTTTTTAAAAAAATTTTAACTATCATTTTTCTGCGCTTGAACATCCTTTAAAAGACTCTTGCAAAAATGAAGTACGGTATAATATGTTCGGTAGTATTGCCCACGTGATCGTATTTACTCGGTCGTTGTATGTTGAGCGGTTTTTTTTCGAGCGTACGAAAACTCCATTAGTTGTATGTTACCGGCCTGTTTCAAAAATGAGGTTAAATTTGCAGAAGCGGTATATATCAGTTGTCGTAAGCCATGCATAGTACAGAATACCCTTTTGTACTGGTACAATGTCAGTCTATGGCGCTACGATTGCGTACTAGTAATGCATACCGCACAAACATGCCTAAGCGAACCACTGAAAAAATACATTTATTTTTGTGCACACGTGCAGTAGCCTGTGTTCGTTTTCTTTTTACGCGCTCTTTTACGTGTTTTTTTTTTTTGTCTGCTGGCGGCTATTTGTCCTGCTCTCGAGCAGGGTAGACCTGAGCGGATCTGGTAACAAGAACGAGTTGAATATTTAGAGATTTAGAGATTTCGGACGGAGATAGACAGTACTCCAATCAGATTTTTGGAAGGCTTTATAGTAACTTCAACTCTATCGAGTAGTTCGAGTAAAATTTTTGTAAGCTTCTTTAGTCGAGATGTTTACCACAGTGTGTACAAGTGTTGCCTACAAACAAACTGTTGCCCTGTCTCTACTGTGTGCCTTTTTTTTTATAAGGAAACTGAAGGGCCAATTCCATTAAGAGCTCCTTTTTTCTACAGTAGAACGTACTGGATAGTTGTCATATCACATGTCGGCGAGAAAGTTGTAAGAAATTCAAACGTGGTCATCCCTATGTTTGACGTGTTCGAGGACCGTATTAACGCTGATTTATGCATAGTTTTACGATTAGATATTCCTAAACAGTGTTTAAAACATCACGGTTTTATTCAATGCCGTGTTCTATGTCATACGAAAATAAGAATTAAATACTCAGATTTCAAGCCCGGTTATTTCCCGCAACGAGTTAAGCAAGGTTATAAACGGTATGGCTCATTTGTCACAATTTTTTTTACAAGGATTAACCTGCAGAAGTAGTTTTGGATGAGTTCATGAATAGCTGTATAATTTAGCAGATCAACAGAGAGAGAGAAAAAAAATCATCCCACGGAGCAGGAAAACGGAAGGAAACCGGTAATAACATGCAATAGAAATACCGAACCAATAATGAGTTCGGGATACCTACATGAAAATCAATAACTCGATAGATAAATATGATAATTGAAATGTGAAAAGCAGTCATTTCTGTAGGATTCTTGCCAACTTACCGGAGTTTATATATACACACATAGGCCTATACACATTTTTGACGGTAAAATACACAGAGTAATTGTAATTATTTTTCGTCAAAAATATCCCATGTCCTACCAACAGAATGTATAAGGTTAGGGAAATTTAACTTTACGCGTAGCGTTACAAACTCAGTGTTTAGAGATAGTGGGAACTTCCAGAAGGCTACTGACCATTCCACGCACGAATAAACGATTCTCAAGGCTTGAGATAGTCATTTGAGAACGTAAACAAGCTATTTTGTTTTCATAAAATATTCTAAGTGGTGATTGTAAGTGTATGCAGGAGAAACCATGACAGCACAAGGAAAAACTCATGAGGGTAGGCTAGGTCAGTTAAAATTTTGGTTTTAAGGTGTTCCAGATTCAACCCGAGTGAAATTTACCTGTGTTAGAATTTTAAACTAACGGACATTCAATCAACTCTTCATTTACCCCGTTCTTGAGCAGGGCAAGTGGCGGTTAGCAAACAAAATTAGCCATTTGGTGCGAAAAAAGAATGTCAACAGCACATATTAGAACCAAAACCGCACAAAAAGCGAAACTGAATGTACTGTGTTCAAAACATCGAATTAACAAACATGAAACAAATATTATATTCAAATATAAATAAAATAGCGTGTTAAATACTCATTGGCAACACAGCATTAAAAAAAAAATTCTCTTAGAGAATTTAGAGGCTTTTAATGGATTTCCGGCGTCTTAATATCCTGACAAGACTTAAAGCATTCTTCAAGTTCCTGGTGATCTACAAAACCTGGTCACCTACTCCAGCAGGTGAGTTTCCTAAAACGCCTATAACGATGAGCAGGCGACCACATAAAACTTTGTGACTGACAGATATCTACATTCGCTTGTGGAATAGACATACTGTTAAAGTTGTCGCCCTCTTGTAGTTTTACCGCAGGTCTTAAGACCAGGGGGAAGGACGTGATATTGCAGGTGGCAAGGGCACGTGTGCAAGGTAAATCCGTTTCTTTCGCTGGTCCCACCAAGGCGATCCGGGTTCAATTCCCGACGGGGTTGGTCCCTGGATTTTCGCATGTGGTAATCGTGCCGGACGATGCCGTTGGTCAGCGGTTTTCTCGGGGATCTCCCGTTTCCCCCGCCCATTCATTCCGGCTCTGCTCCATGCTCACATCATATCACCCTTCTCCAGCGCTAAAGACCTCGATGATAAGCGCTGACTCACTCACTCACTCCTTTGCTGGGAATCAAAATCTGAAATGTGTCTATTTAGTTTGCGATGGGAAAAGTTTGCTACAAAGTAAAAAGGAAAGCATAAAAACGCACTCGTTATGCTACAACTTTTTTTCTTTAAATATTTGATTCCTTTGTAATAATGAAAACTATTTTTCCAACATACAAACTGTATTAAGAATAAATAACTAACTATACCATATAAATCACGAGTGAAGTTTTCTTGGTAAAACGATTTATTTGTTACCATTTATGTAAACTTCAAACAAAAATTGCTTTACGATAAAGTTACTTTAAAGTATTTCATACCCAAATAACTTTTTTAATGTAAGAAACTTAATGTTGCGGTAAACAATGTGTCTTTAGAGTGTAGGCTTACCAGTGGCGTAGCCAGGATTTGTGTACAGTGCGGGAAGGGAGTTTAACTTGGGAATAATTTAATGAGCACCGATCTTCCCTTTAAAGCGGGAGTCCGGGGATCCTCCCCAGGGAATATTTGGATTTCAAGGTGCAAAATAATGTTATTTTAGCAGTTTTTCGTAACGAAACATTGAATATTACACTGGTCAAAATATTTTTAACCTTTTGAGATGATTTTTTTAATTTTTTGTGGCTCAAGGGGAGGGCTTTTAACCCCTAACCTCCCTGGCCACGCCTTGAGGCTTACTAACTGTCGCATCGATGTCATGCACAAGTCAATCAACTTTCGTGTTTGTTTTCCGCCTGTGACTCGACTAAAAAGGACTTCAAGTGGTGGCCCTATTTTTTCATTGGACGTGACCAGAGAAAAGTCAAACGCACACCTTTATAGTCTGTAACAAAGATAAATGACTTTAAAAAGTACTATTAAACGGAATTAAATTATGCCAAGTGGGCTGAGATTGTGACAACATAATTGTATATGTTTTCCTCTATATATATCAAAAAAATTCCATGTACATAGTTCTAAATAATAAATATATAAACTGTTAATTTCTACAAAAAAGAACAGAAGAATAATAATACATATACTATTTTATGTGTATAATTTATGTTATCACGCTCTCACACCATATGACACAATCTAACCTCATTTTACGGTATGTATATACAGACCGGTGCAAAATTCAACTTCAATATTTTGTGGGGACAATCATAACTTCTAGAGGAACAGATCGTATTATATGGGTAAATGTACAAAAACGTACCATTTCTGAACTATTGACGTAAGTGCATAGCGTGCAGGTTGGAACATGTTACTACGGGATATTATTGCAGCTATTATGGGGAACTACATTCTAGAGATCCAATAAGAATCCCTCTACTTTAATATGTAGTGCATCTTATAAGTCTGAGCTACCTTGTGTCGAACATACATCACTCAACCATACATGTCGCAAGAAACCACAGTGTTTTCAAGAGTATGTTGGCACTAAATATTTTCGCGATATACCATCATCTCTAGTCATGAGACCTGTAGTACAGGAACGATTCTATTCCGGGCATACGTTCACAGAACATATCAACTCATAATTTCGCAACAGACTGTAAAAATAAATTAAGTTTTATCTTTTAATAGCAGGACATCCTTCCGATATTTTGGGCGGGTTTCATCAGTTCTAGGCGACTGTCTTAACAGTGACCTGCAACGAAAATTCATTATTCTACATTTGTACTGAATACTTTTCAACTTGTAGAAGTTACTTTGGGTAAATTTACTTCCAATAGAAACATTTACGTTGGATACTGATGTCCCATAAAGAGACTTCGAAGTCAAAATGTAATTTTTTTTACTTAACTTACCCGTGGGAAATCATTCACCTACGGAAATAAGTAAATAAACATTCTTTGAAACAACATTGATCGCAGCTTTTCAAAGCAGGAGTCATGCACATATTTGCTTCTGGGTTGAATGCCCCTAGTCCGCTGGGGCAGAATTTGTACCTGCGTTGCCTCTGGTTGCGTTGGATTGGAATTAAATACTCGTGTACATGCAATAGACGACTCGTTTTGCTTGCTCTGCACTTGCGCTGCGTTACGTTGGTGCGTACAGAAGGTGGTGATATTTAAACTTGCTAAATTCTCTTCACTCATTCACGAAACAATTAGATGATCAAGTATCCAAATACGAAATTATGTTTGAATCTGGAAGAAAGGTTCTCGTTACATGAAACTGCTAAAAATTTTAAAATCGCCGCCATTATAATAATGTATTAAGAATACACATACACGTGACCTTTTTGAGTACGCCTTGGTATTGTATATGTTGGTACCAAGTTTTATTAAAAATCTGCCTTCCGGCTGTAAATATATTCGCATAAATCGTTTTACCATGAAAACATTAGATCTAATTTTTATGGTATAGTTGGTTATTTATTTTTAATACAGTTTGCATGTTGGAAAAATAATTTTCATTACTACAAAGGAAACAAATATTTAAGGAAAAAATTATTGTAGCATAACATGTGCGTTTTTATGTTTTCCTTTGCTTTATGGCAAACTTTTCCCATCGCAAACTAAACAGACACAAATAAGAATTAGATTGCCAGCGAAGGAAACGGATTTACCGTGCACACGTGCCCTTGCCACCAATATCACGTCTTTCCCCCTGGTCTTAAGACCCGTGGTAAAACTACAAGAGGGCGACAGCTTTAATGGTATGTCTATCCCACGAGCAAATACAGATATCTGTCAGTTACGCGGGCATAGTATAGTTTTATGTGGTCTCCTGCTCTTCATTATAGGCGTTTTAGAAAACTCATCTGCTGGAGTAGGTGACAAGGTTTTGTAGATCACCAGGAATTTGAAGAATGCTTAAGACTTATCAGGGTATTAAGACGGCGGAAATCCATTAAAGCCTTGAAATTCTCTACAAGAGAAAATATTTGGTTAAATGCTACGTTCGCAATGAATTTTTAACACGCTATTTTATTTATATTTAAATGTAATATTAGTTCTTGTTTGTTAACTCGATATTTTGAGCACAGTACATTCAGTTTCGCTTTTTTGTGCATTGAAAAAAATTATAGTTGTAGGTACCATACTTCTGTTAAAATAGGGACAGCAAAACAATTTGGTTGTCGGTACTATGTCAACTGTTCCTTCAACAATCTGTTTTGCAGAAGAAACAAAGAGCCTTGTTGCATTTACACAACAGATGGTAACTTCTACAGAACAGATTGTTGAAGGAACTGCCCAAATGGTACCGACAAACGAACTGGTTTATTGTCCCTATTTTAACATAAGTTTGGTAACTTCAACATTATTTTTTGTATTTATATAAAATGACGGTACCGAAGTTAGCTCTGCCCCCCACCCCCCCCCCACTCCCGATTCTATCCTGCCCCGAGACGGCGCGGTGCTCGAGACAAGCAGGTTATATGTCGTACTATCAAAAAATACTTGCCTCGAAAATGGCTTAAAAATAATTCCTTATATTACAGCTTACCGTTAATTACACACATACGTATGTATCTTTACTTCATAAAAGCAATTTTTTTAAAGGGAATACGACATAGGAGTTGTTTCACATCCCCCAAAAAGAGCGCATTTTTTAAGTGGACGCCAGAAAGATGTAATTATTCTGAGAAATCTGGCTTACGTTACATTTTATCATAATTTCATTGAGAGCCGAGTACTATACAAAATATATTAGTAGGAACGGGATCTGCCAGTGGCGTACCAAGCGATTTTGGTACCTAAGGTAGACTTCACTGTGATACCCCCTTACTTTTTTTTTTGTGCATCTTGTCGGCCCTTTCGTACAATGCATCAACCAGTGTATTGTTTTATAAGATATATATATAATTCAATGCTACATAACTTAAATATTTCAAGTAATTTTTATATCAGAGGAAGCTGTGCTATATACATTAACAGAAAATAATTGTTTAGTATTTTTCATTTCATTTTAAAATTGTGGTATATTGAGCATTTGTTTTTATTTAACATTATTTGGAGTTAGTTACTGTATGTCCCAAGCTCTTTTAAGATTGAATCGGGAATTTTCAAAAGAGACCAATCCCACTTTTTGAGCAAATTAAGGTCATACGAGATTCCGAATCTCCAAAGCATTCTCTTGGCTGTCAGCAACAAAAGAAACCAAGTCCTATACAATAAATACGTTAAACGGACTAGTCATGAATGTGCCAGTAGCGCATTATATTGTTTATGATTTACGTGATTATTCTTGAAGAATCAGTTTCCATGTGGTTTAGTGGTTTTTTTCACTAGCGTATACTAAGGTTCTAATAATCTACACGAAAGGCATTATGATTTATTTTGATAGTGTAATACGTAAAAATGCTTTATTGGTATAAGGCACTGTGTGGTGTTGTGTTTACAAAATATGTTTCTACGTATCTTATTATTAGTTCGTCACTAGAATACACCAACATTGCACTTATATCTACTACAAGAAATTATGTTTTATGCGCCACTGCTAAAAAAAACGTTACTTATATTTTTTAAAAGGTACCAAGACCAATACATTACCAAATTCTAAACAATAAAAGACAAAAATGTTTCTGTGTCAATTATGTTTCATATTATTCCACATACACTATAATATCAAGTTATCAATTTTTGATAACCTGTTTCTCTCTCAGATCCACAATAATAAGTTTTTTATTGTTTCCCAACAATCTATTCGCTTGGACTTGGTCCGTTTTGCAAATTCCTGATTCAATATTGTTGTCATACTTTGTGAGCTCTGTTTGGTAAAAGGAAATGAAGATACGTCGAACCGTATGTTACAGCGAATGAAATATTCCTTGTTTGTACTGACTCGTTCCGACAGTTTGGCTCAGTAGTTACAGCCCCTGGCTGTTGAGCCAAAGATCACGGGATCAATTCCAGGCCGGGGAGATAATATTGTCCCCTCGTCAGCAGGCTGCCCCCCCCCCCTCCCCCGTGGTTGAGCGGCCGACTTTGGTGCGAGGGGTTCTGGGTTCGTTTCCCAGGTCTGGCTGGGCGTAAGTTTGTGTTCATCCAAATGGTCTCAAATAATTGTCCCTTACAAAATTGTCTCAAGAAGGTTACTTAAATACGTCATATTGATATACGTAAGCTAATATAATAGCTGCACTCTTGGCCGGAGGGCTGTATAGTTGTGGATCACAAACAAAAAAAAATCATCATACTGTAGAAAACAGTGGCGGACCACCTCAGAATCGCCTCGCCTAGTTGGTCTCGGAAAACGTCGGTGGTTGGCAGGAGGCCTGTGCCCCCCTCCCTAACAAATGTTCCACAATGTGTTTAATTTTGTTTTTTTAATAAAACGTGTAGCAAACTATTTGCAGTTTGATAAGGTTCGTAATCGTCGCGGTTTCACGTGTCTAAATATGACAATGGCTACAAATTTATACACAGGATATATCCGTTCCTGTTGACATGAACATATATTATGATCTTGTCGCCCCTTACAATCTATAAGATGGGCACCCTTGGTTGTTCCCATCACCCGGTGACCTCCGTGGTTCTAAACCTATCTTCGGGCAGAACTCCTATTTTCGTCATCATTACACTGACACGTTCACAAGTATTGCACCCGTAATTGTCTAAGCGAATATGTTGCTCCATAATATAGGCATACATCATGGTATCCGGAATTATATTCCCGCGAGTTACTGGAAGACTAGGTAATTGTACCAACATTTTAAAGAATATACACTGCTTAGTTCTCAATCTGACAACGCAGCATATATTATCGTACCATATATACGACGTGTCTAAAACGATGTTATGTGAAGTTAAAAATTATTTTCTTAACATTCCTTCCGAAATATTAAATGTTTATTTAATTTAACTTTGGCATTTCGAGGGGTCTAACCACCAAAGTTATTCCCCTTTTTGTTTTCAAGCAGCGTAAAAATGTTTAAAACAACTGTTAAGTCACATAAAATATTGTAAACAGGTGTTGTTACTATTCTTCGTGTTATCGGGAGAGCCTTGTATGATATATTTCAAGCTTCTGTGCTTCTCTGATTCAATATACTTCAGTTAATTTAGGAAGTTTTGAAGGTACTTGATGTAATGCCACTCACAATTCAAATCATTATTTACTGAGCGTACTGTAAAATTTACATTTCCCATTAAAACCTTTACGTACCATGTTATGCCTATATATCCCATTTTGCGTCCTCCCACTTCCCCACCCCATGTCCCATTTGTAATTTTGGAAATTTTTGGCAGTAACTTTTGCGGGCAACTCACCATACTTGCAATGTAATCGGAAAATGGTGTAGGAACGCAAAGAAGACGAACAAATAATCAAACATAAATTACAATAGATATAAATATGAACCGATATTGTGTTAAAACGTACAACCATAGACATTAAATGCCCTCAGAAAGGAAGAAATTTACAGAATCTGTGTTAACCAAAGTATATTGCACCTAGCTATTACATAAGTGCGAATATCATCTTTAATTAATAGATTCTGAACTTTGAAGACGTTAACCTTAAGGTTAAAACTTACATTTCCCAGCAAAATGATGACAAATATGACCACGTATACAAACCACCAATGACTACTCGGCATTTCCCCCACAGTATATTTACGAGTCGACCTCGGCGATAAAAATAGAAAACTTTAGCAAAAAGAGGAACACGAAACTCATAACCGAAAAGGGAATAGCCTCATAAAGTTCGTTTTAAACTTTCCGTCATAACCAGCACGACGTCATCTTTCTTGTCTGAGGAGTGGGTGCAGCATCGCAGGCAATTTCAAGTTGTAGCTCCAAAACTATTATTTCCCAATCTCATTTTTCCTATCGTATATAGGCTAACACACATTACAGAGTTCCTCAAGGATTCTGTCTTCCTAACTTGAAGTCATAGAGTTAAAACTGAGACTCAATTTTCAAACAAATAAATCCTCAGTGAACCAATTGTTGACTCTTTCAGACAAAAGTGTTCTTCGTAAAATTACATAACAGTGCCGCCTACCCAGAGGTTCAGAAGTGACGGAACTATAAGGACGACCATGGAGCGCACATCAAATGCCACATCACCTCAACGAGCCAAGCTCTGAACTTGCGTGCAAGATTTTCGCCAATCCATTTTTAACATGTACCCCTAGGCATTTTAAGCAAAATTGTATGAAAACCTGTACGAAATCTTGAAAATTTGAAAATTAGGTGCCTATGTATTATTTAGTGGGTTGAACAATATTCTGAAAGTCCCAAATCGTATGCCGGATTAATTTATTGTCCGGGCAAGAAAGGTATAAGTAACATTTTATATCAGCATTACAAATCAAATATTTTAGAAACCCGTAAGAATACTGTATTGTGTATCCGAAAATTGATGCATATATTCTACCTAGTGCGTTAAATAACATACTAAACGTCCCAAGTAGCAATACGACGGCTTCATTGATTTTCTGGGAAAGAAGGGTATAAAAACATTTTAATAGCAGCATTACACATAACATATATTTTTGAAACCCGTCAAAAATACTATACATCCGAAAATTTATGCATTTATTAAACCTAGTGCATTAAGGAACATACATAAAGTCCCAAGTCGTAATGTGACGGCTTCGTTGATTTCTCAGGCATATTATCCGTCAGTTACATTTTTATTATGAATACTTTTGACAAAACTGTGTCAAGCGCTGTTAAAAAGCGTTGTCAAGTCTGACATTGGAGAATATTTTCTAGTCAGTGTGCTGTATAAAATACGAAAAGTCTATGAAGTCGATAAAGTGAAGTAGCTTTGCTAATGTAAATGTAACAAGAAGAAACTGGCTGCTGCTAACGAGAGCGTCACAATAAGGAATACAGTTGTGGCAGTAAACTCATTGCAACTATCAATGCGCACAGTTTGGGGAACTAACAGTAATACTGGTGAATTATTTAACTATGTAAGCATGAGCTGGCACCAGTCCCTCTGCACTGCTTGACGATTTATCCATGCGGAAAACTCTCAAATCTGACTTTCTAGATGAATTCATTTCAGAACCATCTCATTAGAATTCACAGAAAACATTTGCAACCGTTATTGAATTTAAAGAGGCATTCTGAACCATAATTCGATACAGCGCTTTAGCTAGATGTTCGATTTTATTCTTCGTGTTCCAAAACGGCTTGATAAACCACTTTACTGAACCGGCTATGAATGAATGGTGTCAGGTCAATCACTTAAACCAGTTGCATCTGATCTGCTTCCCGCACCAAACGACCTATTAAAACGTATTTTAATGTTCCGAACTCTGAACTTGACACAGATACTCTGGACGATATACATGAAATATAACTACTCTAAATGATATTCGTACGAAATAAAAATTACAATAAACCCTTAGTTTTCATCATTTTCAGTTTTACATGTAACAAGCAGATTTGTGTGTTTGTTATGTTTAAATTGATTGGTACGATTAAGCTTCAACCTGTTTGTCGTTTGTACCGCGTTGCATTAATTTATTGTTTCAAATAAAATAAGTTATGTATATGTATGGTACATATTTACACCACCTTAAGTGTTTATGTTATAAAATGTTACGTATGACCCTTTTGGGATCAGTACTTTCCTTCTTCAGATTCTTAAATTTTGCAGTAAGTTACATACAAAAAGAATTATTACATTTTCCCGTCTGACAAGGCACAGATATTACTTTCTTAAGCATTGTCAAATTATCACACCTTCACAATTTTTATTAGTTTTTGACTAGTAACATTATGGAAGAAGAAAGTCATTTTTTCTAAGGATGGCTACAGCTATAGAATAAGCAATAGTATTCAAACAATGCCAATTGTATACAACGTAAGAAACTATTCCCTCTTCCTTGTCGAAGCACTAAATACTATAAAGTAATGATTAAGTTTTGGATTGTGTAAACTTGTTAACTAATGCGCTCTCTGCTCGCAGGTGTTCCAGAGGTACTTGACGTTCTGCGGCATCGGTATCCAAAATGCGCAGCTCTTCGAGATGTCAGTGCTGGAGTTCCGCAGAAACCAGGTATGACTCTCACTCGCATCACAACCAGGGATGGAAAACTCGCTGAACAATTTTTTTTATAAGAGGAATGTGTACTCCCAATTAACGTCTACAAAACTGACACTGTTTCGTTTTAATATAAAGTTATGAGTTTTCCCCTCTCGAACGCCCTTAAGGCGCCCGCCTGGTGGCCATGTATTTGTGTGAGTGAGGCACGGCGCCAAAGGCAATGTTGACAGGCTCATCTGGTGACAGTCATTTATTTCGCAATGGAGTATGTCCAAGTAAATAAATCCAGTCATGCACTCCCATTGCACAGTTCTTTCAAAGATCATCTGGTGCGAAATCGCCTCTACCGCAAGACACTGAAACGGCGTGCAGTGGTATCGTAGATCACTCGCCTGACTAACACTTTCGCTGGTGACCTCATGTTTTTATTGGTGGAAAGTTTTATGTTAAGTCCAATACAGTTTTCTATCGTAGTTACACACGAATCCAGTGAGTAGTTGTAGTAGATTGAAAAAGCTATTTTTTAGCCATTTTGAGAGGCTCCAAAATGATCTTTCTAATGAACATAATGTTTTGAAACCACCATTCCACCATCGTTTAAAGTGTGTGTTCTTTACGAAAATCCACCCATTATAAACACGTTTCGAAGTTTCTTAGAAAAAAGAGTTCTGCCAGCACGCTGCAACGAGCGCCTTAAGAACGCTGCGTAACCCACATCCCTGGCAGGATCAAGGATGCGGAATTACACGTTCAGTTATATTAGAAATGGCTCAGTATATGTCAAACCTCCACATAGGTCGCCTCTGAATGTTTGCTAGTCTCAGTACGGTCCACATTTTCACATAATCGTTTAGGCTGCTTGTTACCCTTAAAACTATGGCCAAAAACAAATTCCGACACCACAAAAAAATTGCTCGAATACACGTACATTTTCGTTTCCGTGTTTTAATACCTGTAGCAGTCATTTAACTCATCTCAATGCAGAAAACATTTGTTTTCTCTGAAAGACATATCGTGGAAGTCGACTGACCTTCGCTTAATATTATGTAACTTTTACTCCCTATAAGCGGTTAGAGATAAAATTAGCATTTTTGAAAGCCTAGTGACTTTTTCCATTTCGTATGATCTATAGTTTCCTCTAAGTAACAATCAAAATGCCTAATATGTACAGTACTCGAGAGTTGACACCTTTCGTCAAAATAATTAATATATATATTCTAGATAAGGTATCTGTAAAGACCAGAAAAATTCGCTGGTTCACTAACCTGTAGGTTAGCCTCCAAGAATGTACATGCACTAAAGCAAATGACAGCCGCATATTGGCTGCTCTCTGACGCGTTTATAGCACACTCAATTAATTTGCTTCTTTATCATAGGCTCAGCGCTTTACTAGATGTATCAAATAAGTCAAGGTCCAAATGTGAAAGTGCCGAGAACAGACAGTAGTTTGTATTCTAGCTAGTGACCGAAAGATAACGCGAGTTTTCAGGTCCCTTAGTATTTGTCAAAAGTGCTCACGTTACCGTGAACCGGTAACCGGGGTTACTATGACCTTGTGGAGTAACATTCTCCACTCAAAATGTTGTTCTTTATGTTGTATAGTAAAGAAAGTTTTACAGGTTAACTATATGTATCAAAGAAATTATCTCAAAAACTAGGTTCCAATTATCTTCACTAATTTAACAAAAGGCCCCAAAACGAACGTTGTCAACGGTCAAAATATCCCCGAAAACGGATGCAGTAACCCCGGTTTATGGTATACCAATGTTCTCGTCAGGCTCGGACGTATATTAGCGCCGTTAAGGTGGCCGCCTGAGATAACGTATTTTGTGCTTTCTAAGCCTAGAAGTAAGGTAGCGGTAAGGACGACAGAACAAGTGAATCACGCCTCACCATAGCCTCTAGACGCAAGTCACTCAACTGACAAGCAACCTTCTCGCCGTGGAGGGTCTGATGCCAAAGTGAACCAAGTCCATTTTTCCCCATGGAACGTTTAAATAGTTTTCCTTTGCCCTAAATTAGATCTATGCATGGTTGAATAAACACGATCAGTTAACGTAATAAAGATACGTTATGTATACCAGTGGGGACGGTGATAAGGGGGAAGGCAGGATCGTTGAACGAAATTTATTTCCCAGCTTCTTCCTACAACGACTTATTAAAGCGGTTGGTCCGGGGGTCCTCCCCCGTGAAAATTTGGGTTTTAGTGCGCAAACTGGTGCTATATAAGTGCTTTTCGAGTTTAAATATTTAATTTACAGTTGGCAGAAATTGTAATATTTTTAAATATTGAAAATTAGGTTGGGTACAAATGCCTATACCGTCCCTCCCCTCTGTTCTAGGGGAGGCACAGTGTCCCCCTGCCCCCCTCACAAACGCCACTGATGTATTCGTACTTATACTGAATTTTGAAGTTCACGTCTGACTTAAAACTTATTTTTCCAAACATTTAAGAAAATGTGTTTGGTTCACTATGGCACCAGACCCTCCCCGCCTCTATGAGGATTCAGCGGTGACTCTTTCATTTTAGAATGAAATATTAAAGATAAAGGTGTATTGTACAAACTTAACCTTTCAAAATATTCTGCGACAATATTGCCATACTTAAAAGTGACAGCACAAAAGAACCGGTATTCGCCATTTTAGGCGGTATTGCACACATGTAACGTTCCTTGAATGCTATTCCTAGGCAGAAATCACTCAACGTACCTTGAGTAATTTCCCAATAAACGTGGCGGCCGAAATTCTACCTATATACCTCTCGGCGTCTGGGCAGGCCGCCATCTTAATAATTTTAGTGCCAGCTCTCTTGAAGGTACACATGGGAAAAATGCAAACATGGTGTTCTAAATTGTGTTGTTATATACTAAAATGGAATATCTCGATGCCAACGACAGTAACTGAGTTAAAAATCTTTCTACTAGCAATTGATATATCGGTGTCTGAAATTTTCTCCAATGCAACGAGCGCAGATATTCCAGCCCTTGGCACTGAGATAAGCATAACTTATTTTCTCGTACCTACAACGTACACCAGTGTGGCAAAATGTTTTTGTGCGTCTCTACCTCTAGTGGCTGTCATATTAAACAAGCGTTCTGAAGTGTCACTTGTTCCCACGAAGAGTATCTCGTTTACTGAAATATGATTGAAGGACTTGGTGGAATAAGGGTCTGTCCCACATTGTTAATTTCTCAGAAACCAAAAAAAAAAAATTAAATTTTAATTATAATGGAAATAGTCAAAGCCTTCTTAAAACTTCTTAAAGCCTGGAGTGTATTCGTAACTTACGGCTCCAAATCATTAATCATTATAAGTCAAACAGATACTTTTTTTTTACTCAGTACTTTAAAAATTGTGGGATATCCGCTTCTTTCACTAAGTCCTTCAATTGCATGTATCAACTAAAATAATGCGTGTAAGCCTCGTGTCTAAACTATTTCTGCGAATAACCATAAATGTCTACGAAAAATAACTTTTAGGAGTTCGGTAGATTTTCTCAGTTACGTATTAAGGTTCTGTCAATGCTTAAACACAAGATAGTAATGTAGTGCTTTAATGCAGCGTAAATTTGGTTCATATATTTCTCAATTTTTTTACTTAACTTGACGTCCGTAAAACTTTCAGTTTCACTTCTTTGTGGCTTCGGTTAAATCTTCTGTTTACATTTCTATCGCGCCACTTGGCGTCTTTCGTGTGCTAACAACAGCTTACCCGGCTTTCGAGTATAGTTAACCCATAAGTTGTTCGAGAAGCCACTCTCGTGGTTAATTTAACACTTGAAAACTCACTTTCGCTACTGTTTGAGCACCTCAAGTTATAATAAACACCTCTCGTAATGGAGAAAACATGGCGTCATTCTTAAGGGCGCCGCCTACCCACGCGTTAGAAGCTCTGAAATGACGGAGATATAAGGGTGACATTGAAGCGTGCTCTAAATTAGAGTGCATATTTTTGTTAGACGTAGGAATAATTTTTGAAAATATGTTTTTCGTTTCAAATATTTAGTTTTACGCATTGATTTTTTTTTTAATACCTCATTGCCTTATTTAAAAATTTAACTTTTTTCCATTAATCTCATTGTTTTTGTAAATTTTTTGTAGTAATATTTTAAAATAATTTTTTTTCCATCCTGTTAAAAGTATTGTGTTATTCCACAGTGTGCGTGACTTTCAATTATTCGCGTTTAGGCTACATCGGGACCTTTAGCAATATTAGTCTTCAGCATTTCAGATCTTTTTTTTATATGTTTTACCTGAATCAGTACTCTCACATTTAAGTAAGCGTTCCATTATGTAGTAAGTATAATACACCGGAAGCCAAGATAATCATCAAGTATAATACATTTTTAAAGTTAATCTCCCTTTTCTCAATAAACTAGACCACATGATTTTAAGCTAGTGACACTACAAACCTTCTTCTGTAGTATTCTAACTTGTTTGAGACATTATTGTTCACTCGTGTTGAGTCTGATAATACGATTTTCTTGTTCCATTCAGTTACCTTTCTATTGTATATCGTGTAAGACTTTTCATAGTCTTATTTATGAATCAGAATACCTTTTGTTAGGACAGTTTTTTTTTATTTGTAGCTATCCCTTTCTTCTTTCAACGAAGCTCGTCACTATACCTGTCTAACATTTTTTTCCGCTAGGTGAAGGTAAATTTTAACAGTGTATAGAAGTGTTTTCTGTTTGTCTCAAAGGTATTTTGTTTTTACTTCTTTCTAATGTCATTCGCCTATCTTATATATGAAATGGGAAATATTAATACTGTAGTTCTTGTATCAGACTCTCAAGTATTCTATACCAGACAACGTACGTCATCGTACTACTTCCAAAATTGCCACATAATCAAAACCTCCTCAAATCTGACTTCTCTACTACTTTGTACTCAACAATAAATTTTCTCGTGTGTAGGTCTAAGTTTATTTTTTACACCACGTAATTTGGGTGTGACTTTCATGTGTTTGTAGCCTCTTAAAATTAAGTCATAACTGACTGAAACAAATCAGCATAGTTTCGACTTATCAAACTAAAAAAGTTTATCACATACATGCTAACCCAAGAAATCTCTCGTAATGTGAAGTATCTTACCTTTCCTCACCTAACCTGAGCTTATGTCATATTGATGAATAACACTTTACATAACAAGTCAGATAAGCTTACAGTAACTAATTTAGTACAGAATAATAACTCTCACTAAATACAAATAAGAACGACGTAACCTTGCTTACATAGCCTAAACGTTACTTGTCCAGAAAAATAATTTCCGAAGACTTGCTTCATCTCCAAAATATTCTACCGTAACTCAAGTTTCACTAATGATCCGTGCAGTAACGTCTCCTTTCCGCCCTCTTATAGTACAGTAACTGTTAAACACACTCGTATTTTTTGCAAGGGGGACATGATTACAATCAATCATCGGAAATTATTTATATATATTAGTTTGATATTTTTGTTACAAATTATTATTTTTCGCATACATTTTTATTTAATAGTATACTTGAGCTGCCGTGAAACTTCTACTCTGATTGTTAGAGACATGCAAAATTCGCGTTAACATTTGGTAGCAGACTAAACTTGACTTTCCTATACATAACAGAACATAATCTGCGATTCAATTGGCCACGAACTTTTGTGTGTTGTCATTTACGTGTGTTACGACTTTACATAGATTGGCCTCTCTAACGTGTAAGCATTCTCCGCAGCAAGTCACGACAATATCGACCAGCGGGAGACGTCGAACGAGCCTGTAGACACTTGCCACTAGTCAGCTGTCAGAAAATAACGTTAATTTTGCATGTCACTTGTTTGTTTAATGATAACTGTCCTCAGCGATGCTATGTTGTTCCTGAAAGAGTCTCGAGATTGAGTCGTGGTGGAATGCCGTTATTTCTCAACTGCCTTCATGGGCGTGTTGTAAGTTATTGTAGCATCTAGTGATGTGCTACACCTCTCTTCACCATTGTAGTCCTCTTAGCTGCTGCACTAGCCACTGGGATTCTTCGGATGGTATAGACCACGGTCGTAGAAGAACAGGTCTGGACACTCGCCTATCTAACAATGTATTTTGCTTGACCCCCTTGTTGTTTGGCTGTAGTTCGTCAAGTTACCGAGAATGTCGTACTTTTTGGCGCTGTTTTCCGGGCGGTCGGACTCAAATTCCGTTCACTTTTTCCCATTGTTAAATTTATAAAGTAAATAAAGATTGCTGGAGCCTTTTCTTAAATTTGTGAGCGAAGAAAGTATTTCATAAATTGATAAAAAATACGTTTTGATAAATTGTTTATCTTAGCGGGAAGGAAGTGGGCGGAGTTTAGTCCGACCGCCGTAACATCAGCGCCAATAAAACACAATATTCTCGGTAACTTGGTGAACTACAGCCAAACAACAAGGAGGTCAAATATCCAGGCGAGTGTCCAGACCTGTTCTTCTACGACCGTGGTATAGACTCAGCTTCTTGTGTAGAATTCAGCGCTGTCAAGAAGCAACGCTGTAGACCACGGTCATAGAAGTACAGGTCTGGACACTCGCCTATCTACCAATGTATTTTTCTTGACCCTCTTGTTGTTTGGCTGCAGTTCACCAAGTTACTGAGAGTGTTGTGCATCTTTGGCGCTGCAATCAGGGTGGTCAGGCTCAAACTCCACACACTTTTTTCCAGTGTTAACATTATAAAGTAAATTAAGATTACTGGAGCCATGCTTTAGGATTGTGAGCGAAGGAAGTGTTACATAAATTGATAAAGAAAATACGTTTTGATAAATTGTTTATCTTAGTGGGAGGGAAGCGGGAGAAGTTTGAGCTCGACCGCCCTGATTGCAGCGCTAAAGACGTACTGCATTAGCGTGAATTTGGCGAACTGCAGCTAAATAAAGGGGTCAAGTTTCCAGGCGAGTGTCCATAATTGTTCCTCTACGGCCGAGCTGTAGCGGAACATAGTCGTTTCAATACACTAAATGAATTAGCTATATTTTGTTCAAAATTCTGTTTGGCCAAATTTTAGGACAGGTAGTAGAATGACCACGCCTTATCTTTAGTCTTGATATCATTCCGATAGTTTGTTTATCCTATCTTCGAACACACAACGATAGTTATCCAGCCAAAATGTGCCAGTTCGTTGCTACACTCGGATTATAGCCGCTTCTTCGTAATCTTATGCTATATACTGTTACTCGCATGGCTATCTCTCTCTTCAGAGCCCTGATGACAAGTCAGTTACAGCAAGGCTGGCATAGATGGGTTAAACGAGTGAGTGAGTGAAGAGATTTTGGTCAGCGCTTAACATCGAGGTCTTTAGCGCTGGTAAGGACTGATATGAGGTGAGTATGGCCGGGGGAAACGGGAGATCCCTGAGAAAATCCACCGACCAGCGGCATCGTCCGGCACGATTCCCACATGCGTAAAAATCCGGGGACCGACCCCGCCTGGAATCGAACCCGGATCGCCTTGGTGGGAGGCAAGAGGTCTGACCCCTCGGCCACCGCGGCCTCCGTGTGTTAATCGAACAAAATGACTTCGTGTTCCATATTCACAAGCGATATTACACTGGAGTTTAAGTAGATCCTAGGAAACTGACACGGAAGTAACTTTACATTTACCACTTCTAAATATTTAATTTAGGTACAAACAAATTATAGTATTTATTGAAAGTAGTATGATTATGTTCCTTCTGGCACAGGAGCCGGAGTGAGGATTTCTGCCGAGTGAGGATTTGACCGCCATGTTCTGACGTCACGTCCCCGGCCGCCATGTTGGATGACCTTGACCTTTAACCTTGACCTTGACCTTGAGTGTCAAATTACCAAAATTTTCCAAAATTTCGAAAATTTCAAAAAAATTTCAAAAA
>PNEQ01070191.1:0-13065 GCA_003012365.1 Medauroidea extradentata
AATAACAAAAACAAAGCAGAATTAAGATGCTGGGAACTGGCACATCAATACATTACAAAATCCAGACAGCCACCTGGCCTTAACCTCAGATAACAAACCCTTATTTCAAACTTCCCGCCGCACCTTAGTTCGCCCTCTGGCCGCTAGGTGTACTGATTACCAACCACCGCTGGACAATAGACTTCAGTGTGCCTCCACTTACCTGATGAAGCAGATGTAGTCTGCGAAACGTAAAGACCGCGCGTCCGCGGATAAATGTGTTCGTCCTACGTGTGTGTGTTTCTATCTGCAAGTACCATCCTGTGAGTACTTGTGCAAAACTCTTTCTGTTTTAATTGTAATTAGTAGCCTAGCGGCCTTTCCCGCCATTGTCCTATTACATATATAATTATTGTTAGCCTACTACTGTAAGAAAGTTGTGTACATGTTTGCATAATTTGATTGTAAATTTCATTTCACATAATGCAACAGTTTAATATTGTATACATATTTAACGAGTTTTTGTTCTTTTTAGCCTTTGTGCTATTGAAATAAATAAATAAAAATAAAATAAATTATCAACCTCATGTAACTTAAAATTTACGAAATCTCTGTGACTGATCAGTTTGCACTTCCAACCGATACCAGCGCTCAAGTGGCAGAAATTTCCCCTGTGCCAAACATTTAGCATTGATGTAACATCTCTAGTTGTTTATATATAGAAGGTTCATGTTAAATACCGCGGTCTAGCTGTTATATAAATTTAGTAGAGCTAATGAGCTTCACTTCATTTTAACTTAGGTGTATCGGGTAAATATTTGAAAAACATAGATCAAAGCCAAAAAATGAGAAAAATTAAATAAAAGTTATCTGCTTGCTGCTGAAATACAATAAATAATTTAGAATAAGATGTAATTTTCTCACATCAATCATGTCGGAGGTGTTTACAGTTTCTCTTCCAGTTTACATGCCATTTTACAACTTCATAAATTCATAACTCAATATTTCACAACATTTTTCAGATATTTTAATTTACTTTTTCTCAAAAACTTCCAAACAATATTACAACCATAGATTACCTAAACCAAAGAGAAATGTTTACATATCACTGTGATCTGAATTGAAGCTATGAAAGAAGCGTTGTCACGTATTAAATAATATTATATATTTTAGAAATTCTTTATTACTTTAATCCATACATATAACATTTTATACATAATTTGAACCACGGTTTGTTTTATCAACGGCCATAGACATAGAAAATACAATAAATACATATTACTCTTTGCGAGTGTATTTATTTCCAACACTACCCCTGACGAGCAGAAGATTTGAAAAGTCCCAGACACTTAATAAGATTTTCATGTTTAGTGCCACTTAAGGCTTTTGTGAATATATGTGCTTCCATGTCTTCACTTTTCTTGTATTTTACTTCAATATCGCCTCACTGAATTACTTCTCTTATAAAGTGTTCTTTTATGGCGATATGTTTCGATTTTGAATTGATTATTGGATTTATTGGTAGACTCTGTGCTGCTTGATTATCATTGAAGATGATGACCTTATTTTGAGTTACACCCATGTCATTTATCAGTTGTATTATATGTATTGCTTCTTTGGCAGTTTCTGTCAAGGCCATATACTCTGCTTCCGCTGTTGAGAGTGCAACTGTTTTTTTTTTTTTTTTAATTTGCCAACTGATTGCAGCTCCTGCATATTTGAAACAATATCCTGTATATGATTTACGATCGATTGGGCATGCAGCTCAATCTGCATCCGTCAATCCAATTAGAGGATGTCCATTTTTGTGATATACCATACATACATCTCTAGTACCTTGTAGATATCGGATAATTCGCTTTGCCGCAATCCAATGTTCATATCCGAAACAAGTATTGAATTGACTTAAATAGCTGACCGCATAAGCTATGTCTGGACGTGTTGCAACAGATAGATACATTAATGATCCAATTAAATTTTGGTATGGTAGTTTACTATGTTCTTCAGATTTTACCTTTTCTAGTTTTAAACCAGGTTCCATGGGAGTTTTGACATTTTTGCAATGTTCCATGTTGAATTTGATCTTCATATCATTAATGAATTTGTGTTGATTTACAGTGATAATACCTTGACTTTGAGAAAATTCCATTCCAAGGCAATAGCTTAAATCTCCTAAATCTCTCATTTCAAACTTTTTCATCAATTCTTGTTTTATTTGATTTAAACAAGTAAGATTTGAAGCTGCAATAATAATATCGTCAACAAAAACTGCTATTATTGTTTTTTATTTGGTTTTTAACAAGATGTATATACATGGATCAGCTGCCGAAGGAATGAACCCAAGATTTTGCAATGTTAAATCTAATTTTGTAAGCCATTGTCTTCCAGCTTGTTTCAGTCCATATAAAGCCTTTTTAAGGAGGCATATTTTCTCTCCTTTTCCTTCTGTTAAATCTTTTAATATCCCTTTTGATTTAAAAAATAAATATTGATAATCTCATTCTTACTTTCGTCAATTATTATATAATGAAGAAAATTTTTTAGGTTGTGAGGTAATTCCACGTAGATACGTTCATCTAAATCTCCATTAAGAAAGCGGTTGATACATCAAGTTGGTTTAGCTTCAGATTTTCTTCAACTGAAAGTTCAAATATGAGTCTGACGGAGCTCAATTTTGCCACAGGAGCATATGTTTCCAAAAAATCAATATTTGGGCGTTGAGTAAAACCACGAGCAACTAAACGTGCCTTTTCTCTCTCTAATATTCCATCTGAATTAATTTTGTTCTTGAGTAGTTGTCTACAGCTTATTAAATTTTCACTACCCTTTTTGTCAACCAAAATCCAAGTTCCATTTTTTACGTGAGCTTTAATCTCATTTTTAATTGTATCATGCCATTCATTTTCATTTTCGGGTTGATACTGATTATTTTCATTACAAAGATATGACATTTCAAAGTCTTCAGTACAAGATGGTGGTATTCTCTTACTTTGATGTCTCAAGGTTTCTGGTTTTTCATCCATACCTGTTTCTTAACGTGCATTTAATTCATCATGTATTCCTGTTTCTATAGATTTGTTTTTATTTGATTTATCAGTTTTTTGTATGTTTGTGTCATTTTCATTTGTGTTTCCTTCAAGTACTGAATGAATTGTTTTTGTAGTGATAACTTGTCTATCGATTTTGTCTTGAATCTCTTCTCTTTCTTTATCTTCATTTTTGTTCTCTTCCAAAAGATTAATGTTTCTTTCGTTCATATAGTATTTGTGGTCAAATTTATCATCTAATATCTTAACATTTCTGCTAATGATGATCTTATTCATAGAAGGTATCCATATTCTAAATGCTATTGATGTTTCTGAATAACCCATGAATATCCCTTCTTCAGTTCTTGATGTAAATTTTCCTTTATTAAAATTTGTGTTTAATATAAATGCTTTTGCACCAAACACATATAGATGTTGACTAGATAGTGCATGACCTAACCAAAATTTGAATGGTGTCTCACCATTTAGACTTTGAGATGGACATCGATTTATCAGGTAATTTGCTGTGTTGATGGCTTCAGCCCAAAACATGGTAGCTAACTTTGCTTCTAAAAGAAGACATCTTCCCTTTTCTAAGATTGTACGATTTTTTCTTTCTGCAAGACCATTTTGCTGGGGTGTGTATGGAGCTGACAATCTTATTTTAATCCCACACTCAACTAGGTATTTGTCAAGCTCTTTGTTGCAATATTCAGCTCGTCCGTTATCACTTTGTAGGTTTTTAACTCTTTTTCCAGTGGAGTTTTCGACTTCATTCTTGAAAATTTTGAAATTTTCTGAAACTTCATTCTTTTCTTTTAAAAAATACACTTTGGTGTATCATGAATATTCGTCGATAAACGTTACAAATTATCTAGCTCACCCTGCAGAGGGGATTTGAAAAGGTCCACATACATCTGAGTGTATTATTTCTAGAAGTTTTAAAGACTTTGGGGATTCATTTGTTTTGAATGGTAATCTAGAAAACTTGCCTTGAATACATGTTGCACAGTTTTCCAATTTATTATAAGCTTTGAAGGACAGTCCAGTCAATATATTATTTTTAAGTGCCAACTTCATATCATTTTCATTTAAATGACCTAATATTTTGTGTCAAGTCATAATGTCATCATTAAAAGGAAAATTACATATTTCACTGACTATTTTGTAATGGTCATCTGAGAAGACATATAGACCATTTTCAGATTTTCGAGCTTTTAGAATAATATTTCCATTATTGCCCATAATTTTAGCGATGTTTATGGTGAAGAAAACATTGAAACCATTATTAGTTATTTTGTTTAGACATTAGATTAGTTCTAAGGCTGGGTACATATAATGTGTTTGTTAAATTAATTGTAGACTCATCTTTACTGAATTTTAGACAAACATAACCGTAACCTTCAACTTTAGCAGTTACTTCTTGAGAGGCTAAATTTATGATATTTTTTTTTTCAGGTTTTTCATTTAGTTCAAGAAATCTTGTCTTATCAGCTCACATGTGTGAAGTACATCCACTATCTAGACACCAAAACGATTTGTTTGTGTCTAAATTGGATGATAAACATTGTTCAGCTATGAACGATGAATTATCCCTTTTTGCCCGAAAGTTTCTTGCAAAGTGACCAACACGATTACATTTGTGACATCTGCCCTTAAATTCTGGTTGTTTTTTGTTATCATTGTTGCTAAATGTAACATATGAGTAATTGTATTTATGGTTACGATTTTTACTCAGAAACGCCGTTTCCTCTGTGAGAGGAGTAGCTTTGCTACGGTCTTCACTTTCCTCTAGAATCTTAATTTTCAAGGCATCAGAACTTGGTAACTCATCCCTTGATTCAATAGCTATGCGAAGATTTTCGTATGTAGAAGGTAGTGAATATAATATAATAATGCTTAATAAATTATCATTAATGTTAACATCCATTTCAGAAAGTTTATCAGCAATATCAGTGAATTTGTTTAAATGATCTCGTACATCATCATTTTCTTTCATTTTGTGTATGATTATTAAATCTTGTTGAACCCATTTTTATATCTCAGTTTCATTACCTTCTGGTTTTGAAATTTCTCCAGATACATATTCCCAAAAACCATTTCTAATTAGAAGTGCCTGTGCTTGTAATTTCCATGTGTCATAATTATCCCTTTTTAATGAGTCAATGTGATAGCTGTTCATAGTTGTACACATTTAAAAATATGTAATCAAATAAATAGTGCTTACTTACTTTGTGCTAGGCCCATAACCTGTTGTCACGTATTAAATAATATTATATCTTTTAGAACTTCTGTATTACTTTAATCCATACATATAATATTTTATACATAATTTGAACCACGGTTTGTTTTATCAACGGCCATAGACATACCTAGACATAAATATAAACATACATAGACTACCCTCCTTGTTCTGTGGACATAGAAAATACAATAAGTACATATTATTCTTTGCGAGTATATTTATTTCCAACAATAAGTATTTTTAAAAACAAACTTTCAAGTAATAAATAAAATTGAAATCATAGCTTTCAAATTACGTCACATAAATAGCTACGACAAATTCTGAATTATAAACGTTACATTGATCTTTCTAACCTTAAATAGAATTAACCTTAGCCATGCTCAACTCCAACTACTATAAATCAGCACACCTGCGGTAATATCATCAGTAGAGACATGGAAATTTCACAAGTTCAAAGACCTGTTGGCTCAGTCCTGTATACACCATTACCTCAGCTGCAGTTATTTGGGGTAACTTTGTACCAGAAAATTTCTTTTATATAATAGCTTTGTGGCATTCAACCACTATGCAAAGTTTAAGAGTAACAAATTTATTCATCTAGAACACAACCATATTCTTAATTTCTGAAATACTACAATTGAAACTTAACTGGGCTGGTGGTACAAAGTTACCCCAAATGACTGTATTTGTTCATTGTCTGCTGCTCCAGTGATTGGCCAGTTATACATGTGAAAATGTGGCGTGGGAGTCTGTGAGTGTTTTCATGCAGGACTGCTATTGGTTCACAGTCCTCTAGGAAGAGGTTCAGTACCAACGTTCCAATCACGCGAGTACTGAATGTGTACTGGTGTTTGAAATCTAATGTCTTCTGAAATGAATTCGGTAAATTCCCGTGTCTCTATAATCATCGGTCAACAAAGGAGTCAAGTGTTCATACTATTGTCCAGACCTGGTCTTCCAATGCCGTGGCTATGACTACTTCTTGCGAGGTTTCGATTCCGCTAAGTACAGGGCAGGGAACCAAGAACTCTCACGGCTAATTACCCCAGGAAATCCGTCGTGGAAGAGGGCTAGGAGTGCGTGCGACAGGGTCACTTAACGAACTGTAGGTGGAGGGTGAAGAGAGCCTGGTAGATAAAGTGTCTGGGCGTGCCTCGTCGCCGAGGGGAAGGGAGTAAAAAAAGAAACATCGGAACGTGTTAAATCTGAGGCCGTCTCTTGCAGTGAGCGTTTAGCAGATAGCGGCCGGATAGCATGGAGCGCGGCCAGCTACACTTTTCAACGTCATATTTTTATTTTCATATTTGTACCAGTTATGTTTTTCTTATTTTAGACATAAATTGTGACTAAATTTTGCTCCTACGGAATTATTTTATGTCTCAAAGAGTTTTTGCGTAATGACTCATAAACGTCAAAATTTTGCATGTTACAGTTTTATGTAAACCACTAAAACCAACTGACATACCAAACTGAAAAAAATTACAGCGAATAACGATGTTGTAGGCTACAACGTCTCGTATTTAAAAAAAAATTCGTATTGAAAAAAAAATCGCTAAAATTTGGCATTCAATTTTTAAAAATTCAATATAAAAATTTAAAAATACAAAAACAATATTTTGTTTTACACATTAGACGTAATAGTCCATAATGTCTTTATTCGCTGTAAACAAATTATGAGTTAATGTCACGTTTGTTATTGGTTATGCTCAGTATTGTCTTTTTTTAAATTAGGATTAATCACAAAACAGAGCAGCGCACATACACAAGCTGGGGGAATTTTTTTCTCGCGAAAATCAAGTGCCCCTAGTCTCACTATAAAAAGTGCCAAATTGAACTTGGCGTAATTGTATCCCTGCAAGAATTTTTATTTGGTTGACCTTTAATTCGAGGACTCGTGTTGGATTTGCAGCGCAATCAGCCGACTGCTACTCGTCCCTATAGCTTTGAGTCTGGCCAACCTTGAAGGTTTTGTGAGCTTTATGTCGTTCGGGATAAAATGAGCACTAAAAATTTAACCTTCGAAAAATATCACTACCCGTTATTGCACATAATTCAAAGTTCACTATGGCTGCCTTACTGCTTGTGAGGTTGGCAGCTAAATTATCCAATGTTATTCCGTGCTTTTTATTTTTTTTTTAAATACAACGAAACCGAGACAAAATCAACAGAAATCGACATACTTGTGTTTTGAATAATTAATAAACTTTTTATATAAAACTATATATTTTCCTATAGACTTTGCACTATATCTTACACGCGCAAACATCAAGTGACGTGTACATTGACCGTTATGTAGTCGTATAGATATAACCGTAAACGCACCGTACAAAATCGACATATTTCTACTTCTCTTACGGTCTTACAGAGGCTAGGCGCGGTACGGTGTGTTATAGGCCTACTAAAGAATGTGTGTTCAATTTTCATGGTTATTTTTTAATGTGATTGTAGCATGACCTTTTAAGACAACTCCCATCGTTTGCTGTTACGAGCGTAAAAAATGCGAATTGACTGAAATTATAACTTTAGCAGGGCTTTTTTGAGTGCTCACTTTATTCCGAACCGCCTATACACAGTAAAAAAAAAAAAAAAAAATTGTACATTTACAAGGAAATTCTTGTAACGTAATATCAGAACATTATCGGTCAGATAATAAAAGTAAGATGTCAGATACAGTTTAAAGTGGTTACAAATATCGGAAACAACTTTGGGAACTAGTAAAATAATGCTAATGAGCAGATTTTTCGAATTGAAACAAAGTAAACACATTTTAAAAAACATTTCGTACTTTCACAAAAATTTTTTTTGGAAACTAGTTTCCAAAAAATTTTCGTAATACTACAAGCAATTATTGTAAAATCAACCAGATATTAGCTGTAATTATACAAAATTTGTTTGTAGATTTACAGAAATGTTTGTAAATATACAAAGATATTTGTAAATGTACAAGATTTTTGTAAATTTTACAAAATATTTTCGTAGTGTTATAAAACGTTTTTGGAAACTGGTTTCCAAAAACTCTTTTTGTAAAAGTACAAAATTTTTTTTACTGTGTACCCATTTCTTTTCTGCTGCTCAGCAGGCAACCACTTTTAGCAGCCAATCTTGTTTAATTTTGCAATGCTTGGTTGGGGCAGATGTTTTGATTCCAGAAAATTTGCCGTTTTCTTAATTAATGTTAGTTACCATTTTTCAAAGTAATGAAACATCATTGGTCATCATATCTCATATCCAGCATTCATCCATTATATTGAACACTAGCTCCCGTTACTCGTTACAACTTACAATCCCGTGTCAAAAGTACAGTTTATGCTCACACTCCTTTGTTGTTAGATATGTTAGTCTTAGAACAATCTTCGTGCAAGTATAAAAAACTGCACGTCCCCTTCTTGTTTATAAAAAAACTTTTGTTGAAATGTATGTTATGAACTGATTCTGGCGGTTTTAAATAATTACTTTTCGATCCAAAATTACTGTAAGTACAGGACGGCCACTCATTGCAACAAAGAAAATTTCCTGATTTCCCTGACAGGAAACCAAAATTTTCCCTGATTTCAAAAAGTATGAAAACAAAATTTTTGTAATATTATTTAACATATTTTCCAATCAAGGTAGATATAAGTCCTTCCTGACACTTCTGTCAGTGAACTTGACAAAACATTCAGCAGAAATAACTGCGAACTTGACATTGGAGTATAATGACACCAACATGACGGTAATTAGTTGAACACCAATGCTATAATTTCCTCAAAACTCTATTATTTCCCTTCCTATGACTTTTGCGGAAGTTAAAAATGAACAAAGCAAGTAAATTCCTGAAATGTCTCAGATGGACAAAAAAATTCCTTAAAATTTCCAGATGGCTACAGTTTCCCTGATAATTCCAAATTTCTCAGGTGGGTGACCACCCTGAAGTATGTACGATGTGTATCGCCGTGTGAGAAAAATTACTTTGTTACGTATAGCTTATATGTATCTTATTATTTAACTATAGCTTTTGTTTTATGTATTGATATTTTCTCATTTTTATTAAATGTATATTCAAGTGTTTGTATTTATAAAATAAAATTTAAGTACTTATATGGAATTTGGTTACGTGATAGGCTAGGCCATACGGCCTTAACTTCGCTGCATAAATAAAGGCTTTATTATTATTGATACTATTAATATTATCATCATCATAATCAACATTATCGTAAGTAGCCGTACAAGTTTACTGAAGTTAATGAAGCACAGTATGCCAAGGCTAGGACTGTGGTACAGCTCATACCCGGGCCTATCCAGGACTCTCTCCCAGCTTGCCTGGGGGTGAAGGTCGTAAGAGAGATGCGTGGTAGAAGGTGCGTGGGGGGTAGATGGGGAGGGGGAGCGTGCGACCGCTGTACCAACGCAAAGCCTCTCTGACCCAGTGACCCAGTTTCTATCCGGGACGCGGGCCACGTGCCTGGAGAATGATGGGATTGGCGAGGGGGAAGGGAGAAGGGGTAGACACGCAGCTACCCTGCCATTCAGTAAAACCATATACATATATACCGTCTCCTCTCAGCCACCCCTCGCCCAGCATGAAACAACCTGGGAGTGGCCTTGCCTACGTAAATGTATGGGGAATACATCGAGCCATTGATTTTTTTAAAAATAATTTTGCAATTCTTCGTCCAATACCTTTGCTTCAAGGTCAGTGATATAAATATGTTTCACTCTCAGCGTCTCTAGGATCTGCGTGCCAATCACAGACGTGTGGTGTCGCAGTAACCAATTGTTCTGATTGACACATTCACGTAAGTGACGATTCTACATAAAGACATGCTGCCAATAACAACTAAGCAGAGCTGCAGCTGTGCAAGCAAGGCACTGAAAGAAGTTAGCACAAAAATATTTTCGCGAGAATCAAGGGTCCCGAGTCATTTACATGTAACGTTTACATCATGACCATCGCGTGTTGTATAGAAGTGATGCTAGTTTATTTATTGCTATTCCCGTTGTGTGTAGAAATTTTGTCCACTGCTTATCTGAGCAAACTGTTTGTAACACAGTTTAAAGTATTTAACTAAGTAAAGAGTGGTGGAATAAATTTAAAATCGCTAAACCCGTCCTGTTACTAAACAATTTTGGATTCTGAATATATACTAACCCCGTAAAGTTAGAATTTCAAATCAGAAAAAGTTTACTTAAAAAATACGAGCAAACAAATATTATAAGTATCCTTATTTAGGAAATCGTTGTATGCAGACTAAAATCATGCAAATTTAGTATTGATAAAAGATAGTACTAGCAGCTTCGTTCGCGGAGGTTGCAATATTTGTAGTGCATCTTATTCTTCCTTTCTACTCCGTTTGGGTACTTTCCATGTTATTCAAAATCCTAAATACCAAGTACACGTTTCTATCTTCAAAAATAACATAACTTTCGTCCCTTAATTTACCCTGTTAGATGACGAATTTTCAAAAATGCCTACACAATTTACTTCTATTTGTAAACATAAGCCTGATTTCCATATTTATAATTTCAAAAATCACGAACAACCATTCAAACTTCCATCCCCTATTTAACCCCCTTGGGAGACTAATTTTCAAAAATTCTTTCTTAGTGATTATCTACGTTATCTAAGGAATTCGTGTGCAAAATGTCATGCTTATAGACACACCGGTTGGAGCTGTGCGGTAACTGCAAGTGAGTGGTAGATGTAAAGACTCGGTTCCATTATGGAACTGCAATTTTTCTAATGACCGATCATTGAATAAAATTCTTACCAACTATAAACTATTCACGGTAAGTTGAGTGCTTTTGTAACCCAGGCTCCTTTTTTATTTTCAGCTTATTTGTATCTACCTAAATTTGTCAGGGTAAACAAAGTATCATAAGTAATGAACACAGTGTATGAACTTCATTGCAAGGAAAAAAACTCCTGGGACTACAGTAATTTGCAGGATGTAAACAAATTACCGGTACAACTTCAACAGTAAATAAAAAATAACTACAGGTGATAGAAACATGCGGTTTGTTGCGTGCGGAAAAACATTCCTCATAGTTTTAATACAAAACTAGTGAATTTCTATTAAATGTGCACTCTTTGTTGCTCGAATAACATAAAATAATCCAGTTCCTGACATGTCCTCTGTAGGATTTCCTGGAAGATATTCGCAGTGACTGCCGAAATTCTTTGCTTTAATTCATTCAAATTGTCGACACATTATTTGTTTATGATATACTTAACATAGCCCCTCAAGAAGTAGTACTGTCAGGATATCCGGCGAATGAGGCTGCTAAATAAATGTGCTGTATCTGCCAAATCTATCCCCGAGGAAACAACTGGTTCTGGATTTGTAGAATAGCCAATCCCCAACGGGCACCAGATTTTCACGAAAAGATTTTTGCAAATATTGTTTACATTCTTTGTGTGCGCTTATGCAGCTCTGCTTTGTGGTTAGTGATTGGGTGTTTATAACTCTCAAGCCGTGTCCGAAATGACTATCTAGGTTACTAAATCAACCACGTGACCAGGTTAGTGGAGTAAATATTTGGGAATTTGGGGTGTTAAAATTTACTGAGGTGAACTAGCGTGCTTAATTCCTAAATAGCTCCGTAAATTCGTCGGCTGTTGTTAATTTTCGTTATGTATTCAGCTTTTTGGCTGAAAAACTTATACATATCCATTAAAAACAGTATTAATGTAAATTAAAAGCCCGTAGTGCTATTTTGTAAGTAGCAAATAATTTTTTTTAAAAATAAACTTTGTCGTATTTTGTAAATAAACTAACCCGAAAAACAAAATAAATATTATCTTAGAATTCGTAATTTAGTATGTGAAAAAAAAAAACAGCTAAATTGTTAATATAGACTAACGAGACAATTTGTTCAACAGTGAAAAGTAGAAAAAGTAAACAAAACAACATCGAGATGCGAACAAGTAGGGCCTATGTCGTTTCCAAATTTGCGGCACGCAGCGCTGATTTATAACGTTCGAATCCATTTACTCTAAATTCCCAAACACTAAATACGTAAAAGCTTCGTTTCGGACACGGCTTCAGTACTTTGAGATTCTACCACCAAATCACGGAGGTTTGGTGCCGCAGAAACCTTATTCTGATAGGCACAGTCAGATGAAAATTATCTCCGCACAAAGACACACTGCCAATAATCGAAGCAGAGGTACAGATGTGCACGGAAGACACTGAAACAAGTTGGTGCAAACATATTTAAGCGAAAATCATCTACCCCGTTCCAATCCCCAGTTGGGAGGGGGCCATCCATAATGCTGAAAGGTCATATTAGTTTACATGCCAGCCAGTTAAATGTTCAGAAAATTGGTTAGCATATCCAGGTACACATTGGCAGTGTAGTTGCCTTGAAGCTCTACAAACCTACTTTCCAAGGCTGCTCACAAGAGCACAATTACTCAAATTCCCAAGTTGGGAGACGTTATAATTGCTGTTATAATTGTCATCTTTAAGGGGGATGGTGCGTGAAAGGAGAGAATAATCACAATTTTCGACATAACTTTATCCCCTCGCTTATTATAGAAAATCAAGGCTCGACAATCCGAAATGATACATTTGTACAACTTGTTACATTACTACGTAGTCACAGACTGCCTTATTTTTGGAGAAGTGATGGCAGATAAGAAAAAGAAACATTCTTTCTATCTGCCGTCAGTGCTCCAAAGTAAGAAAGTCTGGGACTATGTAATAAAGTAAGGAAGTGTACAAAAGTGTAATCTATAGATTACAGAGCCTTGATTTTCTATAATAAGCGAGGGAGAAATATTTATGCCGAAAATTATATAGTTCTCTGCTTTTGCGCGCCATCCCACTTAAGGAG
>PNEQ01070191.1:13165-31341 GCA_003012365.1 Medauroidea extradentata
TTTTTTTTTTTTTTTTTTTTTTTTTTTTTTTTTTTTTTTTTTTTTTTTTTTTTTTTTTTTAGATTTAAGATATGATACTTTGTGGACATCATGTACCGGTAACAGTGTAATAAAATGTTGGTTTGAAAGGAACATCTTATTGCAGAAGACAGTGGAAAAATTATCGGAGTTGTATTACACATATAGAATATGCCAGAAATTAATAAAAATTGGGAAATAATTTGCAAAAATTTCCAGAATGCGCTAAAAAAATTATGAAAAATTAAAAAAAAAAACACCGAATATATTTAATAATTCTAAAATATGTTACCAGAATTGCGAAATTATTGATAACTGCCAAAATATTACTCACTTTTTTCAAAATCCTCACAATTGAATGCTGTTAAGCAAAATAATGTCAGTCCACATTTGATAAAGAAGAACAAGGATTTGTTAGTGAAACATTTTTAAAATTTTATTAATTAATATATTTTCATTTCCAAATACACTACCTCTGTTTGATTTTGTTTGCTCATATACTGACGTTTTCATGTACAATAATTTAGGAACTTGATTTTTGTCAGTTCTTTACTTCTGTGGCTTGAATGCCTTCTGCATAACAGCATTCAGTTCACCTAACTCACGATGTAAAAAGGCGTTTCTGTACGTGATCTCAAAGCGGCTGTATAACGCATTTATTCTTGCGAACTAGTTGAAACTGCCATTGAGCATTACAATTAAAATCAATCAACGGGTTGTTTAATTAAATTTTAAATACTATTACGTATGAATTTTTATCTTTTTATACACTTTAAAACTTTCCCATTAATTTATTGCTTCATTATCACGTATCTCACTAAATCATCTGCTATACTACTTGCAAAAATTTGTTAGTATGGTTTACCTATACATTAAGAAAAATTTAAATATCAATTTAAGAGTATTTTTTCTCTCACATGATTGCCTCTAAACCACATACGTACCTACTGGCCCCTACACACTGAACACACATAATTACTTAAGTACACCTACTTGAGGTTTAAACTTATAATTTAAGTATAATTATTTGTATTTTAATTTAAGTGTAGAGTATGCCGATGATTACATTCATTATTTGATAAGCGTCATTTACATTCAATAACTAATCACGAGTCAAATATGAAGTCACACTTTCTAAAAATAATTTATTTCAGTTAGTAAACAGCTATATCTTACTACTGCAAAAATATAAAGACTCTTGTAGAGATATACATTACTATTATTTCAATCTACTTATTAGCTATGATTAATTCTAATAAAGCAATTGTATAAATTATACACACACCTATATATATATATTTATTTATTTATATATAAGTGCAGGAGCGGGTCCAGGGAGGCAGGGCCTTGACACCCCTCCTTTTGACTTGTTACGTATAGTTTATAGTTTTCTCTTTACGCTTGATGCACGGAAACAGGTAAGGCGATAAGTAGAATATAACACGTCCGTCTAACACCTCATCGCCTCTATGCGCGGAGAACTAAACTAGCGTGAAGTTTTTTCGTAGAACCAGTTTTTCAATGGGACTTCAAGCGATGATCCTGTTGTTTTATTTGTGAAAAGTTTGTGGTCATGTCCAATGCAGGTTTCCATGGCTTAGTTTTACGATTACGATAGATATTTTCTCAGCTACAGTAACGAATAAAAGCCATTTTTAGCACTTTTGAGGAGCTTGGGAATCAAGTTTTTAAATAAGAGAACGGCGTTTTTAAATCATAGCGACACAGTTTGAAGTGTGTCTTCTTTTCGAAGATAAACGCATTGGAAACATTTTTAATAGTTATGCAAGAAAAATTGTTTTCCCTAATACGATACAGCACGTTTCACGCGACTGGTCCAATAACTCTTAAAATATTACACAATTTTAAACTGGTTTTGAATAATATTTTGTTTAGGAAACGCCTAAAATTGCACCATTTTGCACCTTAAAAATTAATTTTTCCCGGGGGCAGGACCCAGAATCCCCCCTTTTCGACTCGGGGTGTGGACTTAGCTACTTTTTAAAGAATAGGCCTCCCCAAAACCTAGATCTGGATCGCCCCTCATATTGCGTAGGTCTTCAAGTTTTAAAGCCACAGAAAAAAAAAAGTTTGTGTGTGTTAATGGGTTGTGTTTTGTGACTGGAAAATTTCTCGAATTCAATGACGCATAGGCTAGAATCCATTGTATTATGCATACTCAAGCCCCGTCTATTCGTTCATTGTTTGATATTCCACTGAGTAGCAGCAGTTGGACAAATGTTCGGGGCTTGAGTATGCATAGTAAAATGGATTCTAGCTTACAGGTCACTGAATTCGCGAAATTTTCCAGTCCTTAGTTATGTTGCGAAGAAAAAAACACTGTGTACATACAGGCTGTTGTCAAATTGTATGTACACTCTAAAAATAGTTCGAAAATTTACCAGACGTGTGTATAGGAGCGCTAAGAAAGTAGGTGTGGTAGAATAGTTTCCCAGACATCTATGGTAGCACTCATAAACCTTTTTATAAAACACTCAAATGTCTACTGAAGATACCAGACTTATATTGTAACAACTGTAAAAGTTTGCATTTTTACAAGACGAAGTATGGGTAACTGTATCATACTGCGTCTGGGATAATAACTTCCTAAACATTCAAGGAAGTTTTTTTACAGTGTAATTATTTTGGGAAAAGATCATCACATCTAGAGGAACAATACATGTTACATGGAGACAAGTCCGAAAACGTACCGTTTCTGCACTCAAGTCCACAATACATGATGTACGGCTTGTAGCGCGGGCTGGATCATGTTGTGGAATGTCATTACACAGCGCTATGTCAATAACCCATTAACAGTTGGGATAACTGTGAAAACAGCAGCCCGTGCGCTATGAATCGTACGTCATGTATGCGAAGTGTAGTGCAGGAACGAGGTGTTTTGGGATCTATGTCCATACAACAATTTTTTGTTCCCTTAAATGTGAGGAATATTTTCCCAAAAATAATTAATTACATGCTATTTGACAACATCCTGTGTACGTACATTACATTTCAAGTCTCTTAGTTAATTATGATTACAAACTCGTCGACATGAAAAGCTGATATAGACATTCTGTGTACACATGTATGTTTAAGGTAAAATAATTTCAACTTACACCTAGGGCACATGAGACGGCATAAAAAAAGAAGTCATTGTTTATGTAGTTTGCAGAGTGTGGAAAGAAAATAATTACCGCTAGTAACGGTACATAATTCTGCATATCTGACAGTTTTCCCTTATTTTCAGTTCTTCGGAGTATGTAGTTTTACGCATGATACGCAGCATTCAAAGTTTTGGTTTCGAAACTCCTGAAATAGCTCCGTGTTGCAACTTAAAATCCCAATTTTTCAGGGGGAGGAGTCCCGGACCACCAAGTGTGTGGTTTGGGGTGTGAGGATATCTACTTCGTAAGGGCACTGCCCCCCTTTATTGTCTCGCTTCTTAGGATCTGAGAAGGATCCGGGGCTTCTCATTGGTACGTCTCTACACAAAGGCATGCTGCCGGCAATAACCCTGAAGCAAAGTTACAGGTGTGTTCGTAAGGTACTGAAATAAGTTGGGGCCAAATTATTTTACTGGCTCTAGGTGTGTATGACAACCACGTCTATGCTCAGAGTACTAAGTAATCCAAGGGGTGAAAGACCAATGTTAATGGCCTATCTCCATGTGTTGCCGAATTGAATGGCGCCGTATTGCATTCCGTAGCATGCGATGTCTTATACCAATTATTTTTGTTGAAAAAAAAAAACATCGTTCACCATCACCCCTGCTAAAATATATAGTTCCCTATCTCCGCCTGCAATATGTAAATTTTCTGTGAGACTTGCAACGTTGAATCCAAGGAGTACGTAAGGTTGAACCACGGCCGTAGAGGAGCAGGTATGGACACTTGGAGTTGAAAATTGACCCTCATATGACTGATTGGTGCCTCTAGCACTCTGGTGTTGTCTTTTAACATTGTGTAAGTGGATCTACAAGGAGCAAGCACGTGCCAGAACAGCTAGGAGATGTGGAAGTACCATGCTATATTACAATGTTAAAACAATATTTCATTGCTAGTCAGTCACAATGGAGTCAACTCAAAAGCATTGTTAGATAGGCTAGTGTCCAAACGGGGCCGCATCACAACGCAGAAATACAATAACGTCGAATACCATAACGTCGAAAGCCAGATTGACCACAGCGTCGAAGGCTAGAAAAGTGCTGTTTATCACAATGCCGAATGACCACAACGCCGAAATACCATAACGCCGAAAACTTTCTCTGCAGGAATGCCATAAGAACTAACTTAAAAGAACTAGTTGGCGTTCGCTGAAGAACCGACATGTACCTTAACGCCGAAATTCCACAGCGCCGAATGCTACAAATCCGAAGACAGATTTGACCACAACGCCGAAACGCGAACAGACCACAACACTGAAATGAGAATTGACCACAACGCCGAAAACTAAACGTGTTGCCTTCCAGCCAGGCATTAAATTGCTGTATTTAAAATTAATGTTTGCTGTCACTTGGAAACAGTACGATTATGTGTGTTGATAATTTAAAGCAGTATTTTTCGATATCACTGCAATATGCAGATAGTGCGTCTCACTCTTAGATCGTTGTAAATAGTAGATCAGAAATCCCCCAACGTAAAATTTGCGAAGGTAACTGTGAGTAATATAACTAGTTTTCAGGATCCGTGCCGTGAGGCTAACGAACTGGTATGATTTTTGTTGTGAAGAAACAATGAGAGGAGGGGTAAACTTAGATCACAGGGAGAGATATGGCAGAAAAGTGTTGCTCTGTTCACTCGTGGCATAAGACAACTGTAACTGGGAGATCTTTTAGCGGACGTGGGTTGTGATAACGAGTGGTGCTGGGACAAAGCTATTACAAAACGTTCGGAGCAAGGCACAAAATGAATCAAGTTGCTGTCCCGAGACAAACAAGTCTCCGTATTACGGGATATTTTTAACTTATGGGAAGTCATATTTTGATTATAAAACTAATTTTTTTTTGTGAATACCTAGCCCAAGAATAAATCACAAGTGGCAAACTTTTTTTCTAAAGAACAGCATAAAACTTCTGACATAATAAAATAGCGACACCTATTAGCCAAGTTTTTATAAGCTAAGATTATGAAGATAGCTCATCGTGCTTATTATATTTTAAGGAAATTTGAAGGAAAAAAACATTTTAGTAGTTTTTACTCCCTTAATTTTAGAATTTAAAGACTCTAAAATTAATTTATATTCGTAAACAAATCGTTAAGGCAAAAATAATATACTAACTATAGCTGTCCGTGTTTATTGAGTATCAAGGATATTGCCTTTACACCTCCTTAATTTTCGAATATAAAAAATTATTTTAGCGGGGGTGTAGGTTATTGAGTGGGTAACTTGTTGGACTAGCATCCTGAATTAGGTTTTCCATGGTTTCCTCGAAATTTCTACAGGCGAATATTGTAATAGCTGTTGTAACAAAGGCTGTGGACGAGTCCTTCCCTAGTACCTCTAAGTTGTGAAGTTGTATTCAACCGTAAAATGACTTCGCTGTCGACGAGACATTAAGCCTGACTAAAAAATATCAAAGTTATTTAACCCAATAAAAATACGTCTGGTTCACTTAGCTACAAAGCATCTCATACCTTTCTTTTCTAAGTTATTATTCAACTAACATTTAAACAAATACATCGACTGGGTATTCACACTTGTTTCTACAGATGTTTACGGTATGAGGTTAAAAGATTGCTTAAAACGCGACGTACGTTACACTATAGTCGCTGAAATGTTTTACAAAAAATTCAATTATTTAGAAACAACTATCAGAAAAAATGTTATTACTTTATTTTCTTGGCATTTCTTTCACTGATTTTTTTATCTACAAAACACGATAAGTACAGTACTTAGACTAAAATAAAATTGATATAATTCAGGAAGTAGAAATATTAATTTGCTATAAGTAATGTACGACATCTGTAAAACTTATTTTTTACAGCTTGTATACAACGTACTGTTTTATCTAAAATAAGTGAGTCATAAGAATATGGATACATGCCTAAAATTTTATGGATGCAATTGTTCGTAAAACAGTACATATGACTCTAATGATTCTTAGGGAGGTATCCTTGATGTTTTAAAACATCACACATGCTTTCCTGGAAAAATATATGCGCCGAGCGTCCTGAAGACCTGTCCGAGAAACTGAAATTTGAACACATCAGATACTGAACGGCCTAGAATTTTTAACCAAGAACATTATCACGGCTCGTCGACAATTCTGGTTGATGTAAGCCGAAATTTCCAAGTGTTGCGGTAGCATTCAGTCATGTTCGAACTGAATGTCTGTCAAGGATGATTGACAGGTTTCCACTCAGTCCGAAGGCACGTGACGTTTGCGCAGGCAGGAATGGCCCACGATGCCATGAGAGGGGGATGGGGGAGGAGGAGGGGTGTTGTCCATCACCTCGTGCCGGGAATGGTTGTGAAGAGCAGAGGAGGGGAAGGTGCCATGGCTCATCTGCCAGTCCAATGTCGTCGATAGCTCTGACACGTTACAATATGAGGCAAACGGCGGAATTGCCCTAACACGTTTACTTAAATTATAAATTTCGTACAAGGTAGCCTTTAGAGATTTTTCCAAAATGTCTTAAAATTCTGCAAACTTTTATTTTAAGTGTGCTATATTCAGTACGGCTATTTCCTTCTTGTGTTATTTACAACGAATACTTCACATATGAGTTATTAATTGTATCAAAAAATGGGGGTGATCTATATACTGGAAAAGTTTTAGTAAAATTTATCTTTGCTCATGTGCGGTTTTTACTTTAAAAGGCCCGTCTGCCTCACACTTTAAACTTCGCAGTGTGTTCGTAAACAGGTTTATTTCTACGAAACAATTCCACGTATGCCCATTGTGCCAACGTACAAAAAGAAAACACACTTCAGACAAGGTCGGAACCTCAATGTTAAAGTCACTTTGCTCATTAAAACACTATTTATAAGCGCTCCAACATGGCTAAGAACGGCCTTTTCAGACCGCCGTACTTCAAAATGTACTAACAGGGTGCATTTGAAACTCAGATTGCGCTGTGCCATAGCCGTCTTTAGTAGGAGGCCGTGGCCTTAGATCTGGCAACGCTGTCAGGAAGGGTCATTTTAACACTTCTTTTAGCCCTCCAAAGACAATGACTCTACCTGATTCGTTATTGTGCCATACATACCAGCGAATCAGGAGAAGCCATTGATGTTAACGAGATAAAAGAAGTGTTAAAATGACCCTTCCTGACAGGGTTGCCAGATATAAGGCCGCGGCCTTCTACTAAAGACGGCTATGGCTGTGCACTGAATTTGCTACAGACGTTCCATTAATAAAATTTAATTTGGTTACCGCTTAGTGGCACATAGGAAAAATTGTTCGGCGGGAAGCTTGCATGCTATTTCAGAGCTTGTCTCTCTGAGACGATGCGGCGGGAAGCTTGCACGCTATTTCAGAGCTTGACTCGTTGAGACGATGCGGCATTTGATACGTGTTTCAAGGTCGCTGTTACGTCTCCGTCATTTCTGAGCCTCTAACGCGCCGACAGGCGGTGCCCTGGTATGTCATTAATGAATGGGTTGAGAACAAATAATACAGTACGATATTCAGCCTACATATCGAGCGAGCTCTCCCAACGGTAACACATTGGATTCGCATTCCTGGCTCGGGCCATCCTGATTTCGGTTTTCCATGGTTTCCCTAAATCACTCTATGCCAATCCCGGGATTAAATCCTTAACAAAAGCTGTAGACGAGACCGTCTCAAGTTCTTTCTTTAGCTGAGATATTGTAATGAGCAGCATTTTAATTGCGTTATTTCAACCACAGTCCTTCCTGTTAGTGCTAGTATTACCATTTCCAAAAACACTACCTTTCTAAACTGGTGCCATAAATATTTTTTTTAAACGCTAGCATTTGTGTAAATATAAACGAGATACCATACCATAATTTTAAAAAAAAAATTTAATTTTTTTCTACCCTACATTGCTTGAAATACGTTTCCAACTTCGGATTTCCTCTGTGATAAGCGAACAAAAGTGTAATAATCCATTATATACGTGTTACGGTGTGTAATCGGAGCTTGTGAATGATTTCAACAAGACGGCCTTAATATTTTTATATTTGTCTTCGACTTCTAAAGATGACATTAAATGGCCGACTTGACAGATAAAATGCCAGCTTTACGAGAGGATGGACGAACTGTATACATTATTTTGTGACGTGAAGAGGTTTCGAGTGTGATTTTTTTTCATAAGTTGAAGATCTTAATGACACTAGACGTCGCCAACGTATGGGTTATTTCACTCTTCATTTCCGAAATTAGAGTTTATATTCAGACTTGCAAAACTTCAACCGAAAACGAAATACAATGATAATTCCTCGACGTAAATATAAGGCCATGATCCATCATTTCTGCTCCTTGTGCGATAGTTATTTTTTTTTTGTTTATTGAAAATGCCTAAATGTTAAAATTACTTAAACAAATTATGTAAATAACATACAATTTTTTTTAAATACGCTATCCAGTTTGTTTGTAGGATTTTTACTGCAGCTTAGATTCCAGTTCCCGAAACGTCGTTATACTGACTGTCTGGAAAACTACTGTGTTTTGTTTCGTCTCATTGTTTGTGTCGTTTGTTGTTTTTTCTGTTTGTACCTGGTATATTTGTGTTTTGCTTCGTCTCATCGTTGTGTCGTGAATTTTTTTAATACAAGGTGTAGTAGTTAATGGCACATTATTTCACTGTGAATGATTTCTTTTAGGTAAGACAACTACTTTTCTCTATTTTTATGGCAGCGTGACATGCAAATTTTGACTTTGACTCATCATTTTGAGAAAACTATGTGAATAATTTTTTTTTCGTAAGGGTAAACCGTAGTCAGAAGTAATAACACTATTTCGTAAAAATATGAAATGTTGATATTAAACGCACTTCAACACCCTTAAAAAAGAATAGCAGGAATAAATATTTTAAGTATTACTAATGTAAGTCACCCACGCGTGTGGAATATTTTTGTTGCGTGATTCATAAATCAGACGATATAAAAATATTAACAAATAGTGTAATTTTAAAGTATACAAATTTTTTAAATTAATTAAGCGGTAAGTACACGAAACGAGACACTATAACTTTTTACTGTCATGATTATTCTGAAGATAAACTGACGACTTATTCGTTAGTACAAGCCCATATAGTTCATTTTCAGTTTAGCGTCATAATATACAATGTGAATCAGAACAATTATTTGCATCGTGTTACGGATAAGTGCTGGTAAAATAAATCTTCACAAGACTCAATTAACTACCAAAACAAGTCCCTTAGAGTTGCTGGTTTTTTTTTTACGTAAACACGATTTCTTTCTGTGGAGACAGAGTATCCGCAATGCAATAACACGTACGGAAAGTTTTGTATATTGTATCCACGGAACCAAATTCTGCTTCTTATTGGTCTTGTGTATTATTTATAAACGATGTCATATGAATATATATTAACACACATGTTTCTTTTTATTCAGTAAATAGGATAGTATTTCAAGACATTACATGAAGGTATAAACAAGCTGCGAACATAAAATTGTGTTAAATAGCTTCACACGAACTATACAAATCATTGTTTCAATTTCCTAAAAACTTCAATACTCTGAAAACGGTGTTATAGTTACAGCCTAAAGTATTCCAATATAGTTTTCGCAAATGTACTTTGTCATATTGTTTATTGAACGCTAAGGAGTAATGCTATGATCGTGAAAATCTGAGGATGATTCTGAAGGGAACCGGCGAACTTTAACCACTAGACCACAGTGAACAAATGTAAAGTATATGTGAGCTACTGGTTTTATATTGTATTAAAATAACATTTTATGTCAACTACTTGATGTTACTGCATTTTGTTCGTAGATTTCCCTCTAAAAACAATATCCAACTAAGGGATCAAGAAATGACTTGCATCTAAGAATACCCATAATATTGTAACCCCTGACTACTGATTTAATAAGGTTAACGAAACTCAGACATCTTGATCATCCAAAACCTTAGCCCCTCCCCTTCTTATTTTCCCCAACCTTATAAAGGAACGCAAATGTCACTTTACTTACTTAATCTGAATCCCACTTTTTCATCGTCACTTTTGTCTGAAAATATTACAACTGAACTCACCAACACCTACCGTAAACTTTGACAATATAACATATTAGTTTTTGCGTTTTCTGGTAAATAAACAGATAATCTGAGCCCAGTATTTTAAATAATTCCTTTTATCCTTGTAGCTGATTCTTGAAACTTTTGTCATTAAATAACATAAAAACCAAAATTTGGAGTTGTCAAAGTTACCCCACTAGGTCAAAGTAACCCCGGTTTACGGTACATGTACCCAAAAGTTTAAAGCCATCAAGATATTTTCACAATACAAAAAATATAATTATTTTACTTGTTTTAGGTAATGTAAGTGTATCTCGTCGACAGCGACGTCATTAGACACGGTTATACATACAATTTGGTAAATCACAGGAGTCGGCCGTGGAACCATCCCAGCATTCGCCTGGAACGATTTAGGGAAAACATGAAGACCGAAATCAGAATGGCCGGAGCCGGGATCTAACCCGGATCCTCTCAAATGCGAATCGAACGTGTTACAGTTGCGCCACCTCACTCGGTACATGTCTCGGGCTTCTGGGTTGAATTCGCATTCCAGAAGCCTAAGACACGCAGAAATCGGCTGCGAAAGCCTTCAACCATATTAATTTTCCGTTTATAATTAGATCTGCACCTTAACCGCCATTAATTTAATTGCAAATGAATAATCAGTAACCTGTGTAGAATATTTAAAACATGTGAACGAATAAAGTAGACCGTTATTATTTAATTTTAATAAAAAACGGTGATGTGATGTTAAGTTACATCGGAATTCGAAAATGTCGGGAGTTTTGATAGTTTCACTCTTAGAGGTATTTTTTTATGAAAAATTGTCATGATGCGTTGGAACTGTAGACTTCATGGTGCTGTGTACGTTTTCTGTGTATTATAGTAATATATGTCTCTAATTTCTCAGTAATTGCAATTGGTCTTGGTGCGAAGTGAGAGACCAATTTCCTCTTAGTAATGGTTCTATTATATTTAGTGGTTTAAATTTGCGTCAAAAAAACTTTTGATTTAGTACCTGGTCTACATCACAGGGAAGTTGACAAGTTGCATTGAAAAACAATATATAAACTATTAATTTATTTATGTCTTACATTTACTATCATATTTTGATGTTCAAAATGAAAAAAAATTGAAAATGTTATTGAAAGTTGCTGTAGTATTCACAAATAATTTGAAATAGTCAAATAACACATTTTTATTCTGCTTTCACAATATATTTTCTTTTTGTTCTGTAAATGACAGTGAGTATGTACGAGCCAGTACCAAGCCTTCAGCGCCTAATAAAAAGAAAAAGTGGCAGGCGTAATGCGTAGCTAGGTAAGGCATGTTCTCTGCGGTGTCCGTATACAACTCTTTAGGGATTGGCCAAACCATAGAACTACGAGGTCCAGTGAGCTGGAAAACGTAGATACTAATCGTGTACAGAAGACAAGGAAGGAATTCTCGTGTAAAATAACGTCGTATGCCGCTTGTGTCATTCATCTACAAGAACTTGAATAATTCCATTTTTCAAAATGTACAGTAGGCATAGGTCACCACTTCACTTACTACACGTTCACGCTTTCCCGCGGCAAAGTAAACCGGTCCAGAGGAGTGCCACGCGTTTGTTTACACACGCACGCACAATGGTTTATAAAATAATACTTATTTTGAGTTACATTGTTTCATGAAAGTGTGGAACATATATTTCATCTTAAGAGATCGACTTCGGTTAACTACTGAAAATGCATACAGTGAAACATAAAAACTGGAGCATAGGCTACGTATTTGTAGGAAAATATAATGAAAACATTTATTAAGATTTACAAATTTAATAACAAAGAAACGGTTTGCTTTCTTAGTTCTAAGAGTTACAAAATGACTACTCTACAGTAATGCATCACAAATACTAAGAACCGTATCGAAAAATTATAATTTCATAGATTTAATAACTTAACGTTTTTTACCTAGAATTTCATGATGATATTCAAGAAATACACACATATACATCGTTTATAAGCAAGAAAACACGGAATCATGTAACAAACATAGGACTTCAATAAGAATAGCTAACTTTAATATCTTCCTAAATAGTTAAATAATAGTTCCCAAATAAATTACAAATGGGTTACATATTAGACATTACACACAAAATTGGCACGTTATTGTCAAATCGTCAGCTCTTATAAGCTCCGAAAGAAAATACGTATTTTGCTTTCAAACTTTATACTTTAGTTCCTGGATGACAGACAACACGCTTTACATTCGGCGTTGTGGTCAATTCTGTTTTCGGCGCTGTGGTCATTTATGGTTTCGGCTTTGTTGTATTCGGCGTTATGGTATTTCTGCGTAGTGGTACACTTCAAAATGAGGTCAGCATATTTAGTGACTTAATGTGAATTTGTTCTTGTGGCACTACTGTATGGTGATTTTTTGGCGTAATGGTATTTCGGCGTTGTGGTAAACAGCACTTTGCTAGCGTTCGGTATTATGGTCAAACTGGCTTTCGGCGTTATGGTATTCGGCGTTATTGTACGTTCGGCGTTATGGTATTTCTGCGTTGTGGTAGCGACCCTGTCCAGACCCGTAATTCTAAGACCGTGGTCTGGACACTCGTCTATCTACCAATATATACATATGCTAGCCGGCCGGCTGCGGCGTTGCCCGCGTGAAATTATGTAATGTAAACAGTAACTCTGGATAAAATATGTAATGAAGGCATTTAACATCTAGCGTACTCAATAACAGTGAACTATAAATTGTCTTAGCTCAGTGTAAAGAGCGCGCGCAATGCTCGTATGATGTCATAGTAATTCCCATCGCAAAGTCCTGCACGGGATACGAACCCGTAACCCCACCCCCTCCACTCCACAAACTTTATACAATACCTGAGTGAATGTTAAAGGCATGACGTGATAATTCTTTCGTATGTAGTGGCTACAGTCCAAAGAGGTGTTATTTATGAGTAGGTTGGCAGAAAGCTTAGAGTAAATATAGGGTAGAGGGAGTATTCTCTATACATGTGCGTACGAAATTGTGTGTTCAACATGCGTCACGTGACTTTAGTGAAATATGCGCGGGAGATTTGAAATAATATTGAGAGGCAAGATAATAATTGCTTAGTAATCACATCTATGTTGGGTTATTTTGGTCCCTTATGAATATATTAACTGAGAAGAACATTACTATCGTATTATCGCATAGTATAATTGCGTAGAAATTTCAGAACGACAAATGTAAACAATGTTTGCCACGTTACTGTTTTCCTTAACCCAGCTGTTTTTAGTAAAAAAGTAAATATTAGCTACATACTTACTATAAGGTTTTGAACCTAGATCTTGGTGACACCACATGATTAAATATATATTCTGGAAGGTACGCCATGAGTTTCAATCAATACGACTGCATTTTTAGAGCCGATAAAACATAAATAAACGACACCAAACTCTCGAGACCATGTTGGACACACATTTGTGACGTCATGCTCCCTCTACTATATATTACCTCTATGGCAGAAAGAAACAACTGTTGAATTATTTCTCCGTGATCATTCTCTTTTTTGGGAGACTGTAACATTTTACTGCTTTTCACCTACTTAATTTTCGAATTTCATAAAAACCTGAATTTTATTTGTAGATATTTACAACACTTCATTCATATCCAAAAATCATCTCGATATCTCAACGGGTATAAGTGATACAGATGATTATTTGAAATCACATTTTATTTTTTTTTAATAGCTTTCAAGGACGAATTTCGAAAAATCCCGAAATTACTTTCTTTTTATATTTACGTAAGATTTATTTTAAAGCAAAAACCATTTCAATATTTCCACTGGTTTCTATGTGGAATTAATTAAAAACACGTTTTATTTTTTTTAAGAGCTTTCAAGGACGAATTTCGAAAAATTGTAAAAATACTTTTCAATTATTTACTTAAGCATATTTTTTTTTTAAATCACCTCACTATCTGAAATGGTTTAGGAGAAATCACGGGTTAATGAAAAACACATTTTACTGCTTCCCACCCCCTTAATTTTCGAACTTCGCAAAATCGAAAAATTTGCGAATATGCATTTCTTTGGGCAATATTATGAAGTTAAAAAAATTATGATAGCATTCCCGGTTAATGAGATATCAAGGATTCTTTTAAAATACATTTCACCTCTTTTCACCCCCTTAATTATCGAATTTCAGCAAATTCTTTCTTTGTGGGTGCCTACGGGGCAAGTGGAAGCTTCCCTCAAAATTTCATGGTTCTAGGTCCAGCGGTTTGGGCTGTGCGTTGGTGAATTAGTGAGTGTGTCAGGACACTTCATTTTATATATTAAGATTATAAAGTAAATAAAGATTGATGGAACCATGCTTTAGAATTGTGATCGAAGGCAGTATTTCATAAATTGATAAAGAAACGTTTTGATAAATTTTTTATGTTTGTAACGTAAACACTGGAAAAAAAGTGAGAGGGAAGTGGGCGGAGCTAGAGCCCGACCGCCCTTATTGCAGCGCCAAAGACGCACAACACTCTCAGTAACATGGCGAACTGCATCCAAACAACAAGGAAGTCAAGTTTCCAGGCGAGTGTCAAGACCTGTTCTCCTACGGCCGTGGGTTGATCCTATAATTTTTATGGCGTAAGATGAAACGAATGCTTCCAATTTCATGTTTTTTACTAACAGATTTTTCATGACTTAATAAAATACATTTTCAGCATAAAATTGTAAAATAATAAGTATCGACCATAGAACTTAAATATTGTATTAATTTTATTCTATGTCTATGATAAGCAGGCTTCAAAAATGCAACACTACTAGCAATTTTTTTATAAGCATGGAAGCTACCGACACTCATGTAAACAATTTACCGACATTTTAAAATTCTCTATCCTTGTCAGATTCATTCAAAATTTTCACAAGCTTTACTTTTTTATTGCAGGCTGCATTTGTATGTTGTGCGTGAGTCCCATGTCGGTATGTGTGCTGTTTTTGTGTTAACTCATTTGCAGGCCATCCTGAACAGCATTTTACAAAACAATTCTGTACAATATGTGTCTCTTGTACTGTAATGATATTCAGCTCCGAACTTACTTGAAATGTAAAGGCATTATTGTTAAATTTGCTTTAGCCCGAACTATGATTTTCCACATACCGAACGAAACATTTCCAAAAATATTTCCAGTGAAATAATGTATTTCTCAAGTTCATATTTTCTAAAATTATTTAATTACATTCTTTAGAGCCTATCAGTATGGCAAGGGCAATCAGAATCAGGCTATGGAACTTGTCAAGTACACAACTAAGCACTTAGGCCTATGTACAAAATACATAAAAACTGCACAACCTCCCTAGTGCATTCTCTTCAATATATCAGAATATGTTACTTGTTCAACAAAGAGACTACATACATTTGATATACAATATATACATACTATAGACAATGACATCAATACAACAATAAAAAAAATTTATGGACCCTGTTGATTATAGCACAGTTGACATGTACAGTCATGGACACAAAAACTGGGCCACTGAAATAATCAAAGTCCACTTCGGCAATCATCGGCTGTGTGCAAGCGGGAGCCTGGCATTTAGGCAACCTGCAGATCAAGGATTAGCGGTGCGCTGGGCACATGTTGTGTTGTAGGATTGGAGCATCGCCCGTTCACACCTTCCTCCAGCGACCAGGCACTGTATATTGGCTGAACCAGTGCGTCGCACAAACTATTAAGTAAATGTAAAAGCGACACATGTATTTTTACAATATACGTTGGGGAGGCCCAAAATGGAAATCGGGGATGGAAGTGACATTTCTTTTATACATATATGTCTCTGTCTCCATAATGGACTATTGACCGTATAGTTCATTCAGATTAATGTGAGCACATTAAAATGGAACTATCGAAAAATATCACTGTCCGTTTACTGCACGTAAAGCAACAAAATCATATAGTGGTTTACTACAAGGTAAGTTGGCAGCGAATGAGGGAAAGAAGTGCAACATATAGAGACTGCTGCGTGTTTGTCTGTCAGTATTGAGAATGCAAAAATATTTGAAAGTGTTGACGGCATATACCGTTCACTGACACATAACGGCTGAAGTGAACTAACACACGCTGTAGTTCAGTAAGTAATATATTTATGTTATGGTATATTACAGTGAATTTGTAAACCCAGGTACTACGGAACGAGGCACAGTCTGTAGGGCATACTATATAATATATTACTCTGCAACATGTGTAAACACATTATTGATGCCATATCCCTTAAATATGTTCGTTTACATGTGTGTTGATTAAGGGCTACGTAAAGGGCCCGCAGCGTGCGAACGCTCGAATTATAAAACCTTTAACAGAATTAAACGTACTTTACATAAATGAAAGAGTAAGGTTTTGTCAACTAGACAGTTTTAAAGCGGATGTTACCACATACATAAATAGCTAATGGAGTGTATAAGTTACCAATAAAAAGTGATAATATCCGTTAAAAACATAAATTACGTAAACCGCAAAATCAATACTAAATCTGTAACAATGTTATGTGTAAACGTTGTAAAGTTATGTGCTTTAGAACTCTACAGTAAAAAAAACGTTGAAGAGCAGTAACATTTAAATTGTAAATAGATTTTAGTATTTGAAAGTTACCATCACATTTCTACGCTAAAAAAGTACTATTTATTCTAAAACAATGTAAGATGTATCGTTATATACTTTTACCTATAGATAATATTATTTCGCATATGTTAATACAGTTATTGTTGCAAATGCATAGCTTTCATTGTTCGTTCATTGATGTTGAATGAGCATAAGTAATTGTTTATTAGAAACGTTTACATTGCATCGGCTAAGTGTGCGTTATAATATCCGCGTTAGAAATGTCTAGTAGACAAAACAAACTTCATAGAATTATGTAAAGTACTTTAACTCTATTAATGATTTTATAATTCGAGCATTTGCGCGCTGCGGGCCATTTCATTTACGTAGCCCTTGAGGGGTTGTTTTATAGAGACTGGTTTGTGTGTGAGAGGCAGGAGCGGTAACAGTGCCGCTAACCGACATATGTAATGCATGTCGCCTCTACGTGCAAGCCACTCAGCTGGCGTGCAGTGCTTCACTATTATCCTTTTTCCTATAGGACTTTAAGCGGTGACCACATTATTTTATTTATGGTTAGCTTAGTTCAAAGTCTAATGCTTGTTTCTATAGTTATGTTTTTCGAATATGATTGTTAATTTTCCAGGTAAATCAGTCAAAAAGCCATTTTTGGCAGTATTTAGGGGCCAGAAAATAATGTTTGTAATAAACGTGCCGCATTTTGAAACTCAAACGACATAGTTTGAAGTGTGTGTTCTTTTCGTAGGTATACAGATATAATGTGCGTTAAATAGTTTCGTCAAAAAGAGAATAGTCGTAACTCGCTGCAACGCATTTGAAGGGCAGGTAGGCAGGCCCCTTAAAGACGATATTGCGAAAGATAACAAACAAATTACAGGCTGTCTAAATTACATTTGTTGTAATCACTACTGTATGTACTATGCAATGTAGGAGTTCTGTAGAAGCATCGGTGACATACGAAAGTTACCACGTATTGTTTGTGGTACACGTTTTTGATGTTTTCTTTCAAGAGCGCAGATGGCCGCATTCGACCATAGTAGCGCTCTGCTCAGGAGTCCAAATAAATAGTGCGGTTGTTACCAGGCCATGCTCGAGCTACACAGCTGTACTTGAGCCTAACATAAGATCAGTGTCTTTCGTTATGTGGTAGCATAATGACTATTTGTTTTATACGTGGACGATATTTTTGAACGCTGTTTTGTTTATTACATTATTTTTAGATGGCGCATCACAACACATCTGTAAAAGAAAGAGTAATTGCTCTTGTTGAAAGTGGAGGTTTTTCAGCACGTAAAGCTGGTGAAACGTACGGAATACCTTCTTCAACGGCAACTAGATGGGTACAGCGCTACCGCGAAACTGGTGGGATTGAAAGGAAACGAGGGACCGGACTTTGGCGTGTTTC
>PNEQ01070192.1:9007-31342 GCA_003012365.1 Medauroidea extradentata
AAAAAAAAAAAAAAAAAAAAAAAAAAAAAAAAAAAAAAAAAAAAAAAAAAAAAAAAAAAAAAAAAAAAAAAAAAAAAAAAAAAAAAAAAAAAAAAAAAAAAAAAAAAAAAAAAAAAAAAAAAAAAAGACACCAACTGATCGATCAGATAAACTTGTGGTTAATAAACATTTACAGCCTAGAAAGTTGGGATTAAAATATCTTCTGTTCATGAAAACACGTTTATGCAAACATACCGCACAAATACTATTCGAATTCGAAAGAAACAGTAATGTTTTTATGTTACGATTCGTCATTAAGAAACGGAGAATAGATACAAAATGGGAGATTTTGACTGATAACTAAGCAAAATAAACTATAAGAAATGGTAAGTTACACCATGAAAAACTACGGTTTTATTAGAGTTGCAGAAATTTATATGCGGTATCTTTGCACAATCGTATTTTAATTTAAAGAAGAAAATTAATGTGTGCCTCATATTTTTTGCCAAAAATTGAGGCAGTTGTCAATCTTTCTTTATTTTCAGTTTTGCTTGTTAGTTATTTTCAGCGTACAGTAGTTCAAAACCACAGACAAGTCAAATTACTGTTTTAAAGCTTAAGAAATTAAACACTAACAAATTTTGTAAGACTGTGTTAGCTGCGTCTAGACCCTCATTGAATTTTCACTATTAATCGGTTTGCTTCAAAATGGATTTTACTAAAAATGTCCAAACAGTTAAAATAACACACGTACAGTTAATACTTCCAAACAAAACAATCACAAGCACAAATTCCAACAGTCAATTCTAGTTAAATAAACTGGCATATCGTGTAATAAAGTTTAATAAATGCATTTCGTACTTCATTGTTTATTTTTTTATTATAAGTAACTTTTTCATCACGAAACTCCTGAAAGTCTTTCAGTATAACCGTACCAAAGTTGCTTATGATTTACGAAAACCTTAGAATTTTTTTTGAAATCTTGTAGTTTGTTCTGTAATTCTAAATTTTAAAAATAAATCGACACAAATGAAAATAAAACTAATACTTACAAGAAAGAAACAACGCAGCAGATGAGATGTGCTGGTTTTTCGGTACTCGACTAAAATAATTAATTGCTGTGTATCCTCTATCCTCACGTGATAGTTGCCAGTACCAGATACATATAAAAGTGCTCACGTAGACTTGTACCGAATGTTCGGTGAGTGTCGTGAGCTATTTATTACTTCCCTGCACGCGCCTATTTAAATAAATCCATATCACCTACTTACAGCAAACAATGGAACACTATCAATTAAAAGACAACTTTCTCAGCTATGAATATTCAACAACGAGACCTTTCTCACTTGTTCAGTAAACAGTTGTGATAATTTTCTTAGCTTCCTGTTTTTTTTCCTGCTTCATGTTTACATAAGAACTAAGAAAAAGTAATTACGTACCATGTTGATTCCAATCGTATGTTTTTAATTGTTCAACGCACACCGGGATTTCTTACTTTTACAGCAAAGAAAATACAATTGGTTAGCTGCAAGGGCTCGAGCAGAATCATTGTGTCATTTTGCTCACCTCAAGTGTTGGTTAATTGTAACAAATTAATAAACAAAAGTCAGAGGATTTTCATTCTTACACTAGCAATGCACCCGCGGTTTTGCCTGCTTGTTTTACGCACAGCAGATAATATTTGCTTTAAGTGAAAAACCACTTTGTACACCAGATAGCTAGTGCAGTCATCAAGTGTTAGAATGACAAAGATGCTAGTTGGGGTAACTCTAGCAGGATTAGTAGCTATAGATGTCCACGCAAAAATTAGTCTTAAGTTTGTCCCTGCCACTGACGACGACTTCACCTGGGCCTTATTTTTAGTCACAGAAAAGTTGATGTTGCGGGGTAGTTATAGACTCTTAAATGTAAGAGGTTAATCGAATGAAAAACGTCTGATTTATCCTGTGCACAACCATTGGTGACAGTGCCCTGAATTGCATATTTCCAAAATATTCACTCGAAGTTTAATGCCATTAGACTATTTTGGTGGGAAAAAGTTTCGTGGAAACGTATTTGGTGTGCCAACCTTGATATTAGTGAGATTATTTATGTGAGCCTATGTTGTCGAGAAACCTACGTGGAAGGTGATCAACATAATCCTTTTTACCCCTTTTAAACGACTACATGTAAATTGCACTTATTCGATCTGCCTTGCAGTTTTTGTGTGTCAGAGTTGAACGTTAGCACCCATCTTTTAACGGAATTCGAGCCCAGAACCTCCCGGAATGTAGCCCAGAGCTACAAACAACTGCGTCACGTAACGTCTTATAATGCATGAAAACAAATTTAGTTATAAAAATGAAATATTCATGTCCTGGGATTATAGAGGTTGTACAACATCACGTATCTGTAGGTTACTGTAGAGCGAAACTCCTCTATAATTTATTTTTTGCTGGTCGTACTTGCTTTTCGGATCGTCTGCCTCGAAAGTTTACAAACTAATTTTTCTTATTAACACCTAAGTTATCCTAAAAATAAAAAATAAAAACACGCATAACATTATTAAAGTACTTATCTGAGGCGAACAACACCTCAGTATTTCTGCTGGTTAAATAAATATCATCGGCTGGTAGAAAACAAACGTTAAGCCTTTTCACACCTTTAGGTGTCGAATTTCGAAAAATCTCAGCTTCACATCTTAAGGCCATGCTCTTTAGTTTCCACTTGTTAGCTATATTAATTTTTTACGCGTAAACGAGAGCAGATATAAAAAAATATGTAAGGCAGTTTTGTTTAAATTCGTCTCCTTCGCATTGGCTGAATTTTAAAGGCAGTAAATACCATGGTTTTAGTTAAATATATGTAATGAACGAAATTCTGACTAATAGACTTTTTAGCAGAAACAACAGAATTTCTTGCTTTGAAAAAAATTGGCTACCATGGTTAAAACCATTTTTAACAAAACTGTCGGACAGATTTTTTATATTTTCTCCCGTTTAAGAATAATGAAATAACTATCCCAAAAACTGTAGAAACTTAATAGCATGGCCTCACATATTTGTGTTTACATATTAAGTGAAAATCATGACGATAGCCCGTTCAGTCGAAGAAAAATCGATCATTAATTAATATCACATCTTGCCCCTGTAAAGTACTTAGTGTCCGCATTTTGAAAATTTTTAAAAAATTCTTGTGGGTACGTACCTAATATTCATCCTTAGTTAAAAATAAACTGAGTATCTCGACGGGGTTTGATATATATCGAGGATTTATGAAAAACACATTCCAGGTCTAAGAGACTGCATTTCGAAAAAAAAAAAAACGTGAAATTCATTTTCTGGTATTTGAGTAAGCATCAACCTTAAACTAATATAGTGCATATGTATAAATAATCAATACACAGATTCGCGCGCACATGGCTGCATTTCTATAGGGCCTACGTAAACATTTCAGTTTTCAGTAATAAGTGTAGTATTTTTAAATCGACTTTCTACATCTTTCTGAAAATTAAGGGCTGTGTCATCGCAATGTGCAACTACATAATGCTTTTCATCAAGACGTTAGTAAGAATCTCCTTTTATTTTAATTGCAAGGGTAAGAAAGCATGTGTTTAAATAAGTTATGCTTGGTTATTCTTCTTTGTTTCCGGGGGAAAATATCACATATTAATGGGAAAAAAATTGGGGTGGAGGGGGGGGGGGAGTTAGCAAAAAATTATTAATATTTTTAATTATATTTATATTTAAATGCGATTGGTTTGTTTTGTTGACATACATTGTGACTTTTTTACTACAATGAACATTTTTTAGCATTGATATTTTTTGTGTAATTGAATGTCAAAGTCAAATTTACAGAAAAAAAACGGTTTTATATTAGGCTGGAAAACTGACTTACTGGAATGCATTAATTCACACTAAAAACAGTGTCACGAGCAACTTCAACACATGTATAAAACATCATTTAATCGTTTTTGGATTCTTAAACATTTTCAGACAATAAGCATTTTTTATTTCGAATTCAGTAATTTAAAAAATATATAATTTCTGAAATATTAATAAACTCTCAGCAAATTACAATTATGTCCATTTTAACGAAATAGTCCAGTGAGTAGTTATATCGTATTTGTTGCACTTTGGTACATGTTTGCATTGCATCACTGTCTTGTGTTATGCATGCTCTTTTAGTTTTAAGATTACATTCTTTCGTAAATATATGAAATTGCTGGGATGTATTTGTCTGTTTTAATGTTGAATACTGATCTGTATTTAGTCTCTCATTGTCGTTAAGCACTTCAAGTTAGAAATTAATTTGCCTAGTTTGATATTTAACCATATAATAATGTATTATTTCGTTAGTAAGTACAAAAATGTAACTTATCTTAAATTATCAGCCTACAAAACAATACATACTAGCATTGTTTCTCTATGAAGTAGAGTAAAACCATTATTCCAACTTACTTTTTGTTAACTATCGGCCATAGCCTTAACATAACAATGTTAAGTCAGTGGTATAGTCACGATGGGGCAGGGGGTGGGTTAACTAGACACTTCCTTTTTTTCCTTGACAGAAATGATTTTGTCTTTAAAATTATGAATATTTATGCCAGAGATATATTCAATGTTAAGATACGAATAACTGTTTAAATAACACCATTTTGCACCTAGAAATCTAAATTTTCCCGGGGGTTGACTCCCGGACCCCCCCTGCTTTATTAAGGGGTATTGGTGTTCCTACACCAGATGCTCCCCCTCCTCTAAAAATCATGCCTGGCCACTGAACCACCATGAGAGTAATTCTATAAGTTGACTGATTACACTGTCGTACTGCGATTACAAGAGGGTTGCTAGCACAAGTCTACATTTCTGTACACTGTACATGTACGTATATACCTTACGTGATTGCTAAAGTGAAAGTGAGATGATAACTAAGTGTACAGTTGAGTGAATTTTATATAATAATAATGTATGTGCAGTATTGTATGTTTTGTGAGACAAGCATGGGTGTGTGTGCTTGTCAATGAATGTATGTAGCATCATGTGATAGAATAATTGTATGTATGTATGCATGGTTTGTGAGATGAGCATGGGTATGTGTGTGCTTGAAAGTTAATGTAAGTAGCATAATGTGATTGAATGTATGTATTTATGTATGTGATGTATAAATAACTAGTGAATGTTTTATATAATGCAAAGAGATACAATGAAGTTGATGTGACAACATAAGAGAAATATACACTCACCTCGGGAGACAGTATCCAAAAGAGAACGAAGTCCGTGTATGGTAAGGATATATACTGTTGGCTGGAGTAGTGGTGAGGGAGCATTTTATACTAGCAACTTGCTCAGCCAACCTCAATCGCTCTACAGGCAGTCCTAAGTAGAGGGTGTCCAAAAGGTGCGCCAGCATGGGAGTGGAGAGAGGGGTGGAGAGAGGGGTGGAGCTAGGCAGGAGGGGGCAAGGATTGGCAGAGGGAAGGGGTATGTCAGAAAATTGTGTAGTATTTAAGAATAGGTAGGAGGGGAGTTGAGGTATGCTATAAGATAGTGGGAGGGAGAGGTTAGTACAGAGGTATGCTATAAGGATAGATGGGTGCAGATAGGAGGGGGTGTGATGTACAACCATGTTTATGGTAGTACATCACATTTGTTGCGCGCGTCGCTCGCCCTGAGTAAGAGGAGCGGGGAGGGGAAGTTACGCGCATGCGAGGCAGGTGTGCATGGCGCAGGGGGGAGGGGTTTCCGCGCTTGAGGGAGAGAGAGTATTGATCGGGCGCCGGGCGAGGCGAGTCAGCTGTGGACTGTCGACAGCAGTAAGAGTATTGATCGCGTGCCGGCTGAAGTGTAATGACCGCTTGGTCAGCTAAACACCGCTCGCGCAGTTTTTTTGTTATGACGACTGCGGAAGCGAGGGTGATAGGCATGCCGATGATAGAGTTTATAACTGCATAACACGTGTACGGGAAGTGGATCATTCGTGGTTACAAAAAAAAAGGAAGCCCGGAAAGTGCGTGAGAAAAAAACGGCCAGGTTGCCTGGTTTGTAGAGTTAAAACGTTAACGGACCGTCGCAGTAACTTCGGTGTTCCAGTCGTGCAGTTAACATTAATGACATGTCGTATGTTAGGAATTCCGAGTACATAAAGAACTCGCTTGTACGCGAGTTGATAGTGAACCGGGTCAACGCCGGCCGACTTTGACGATTAGTGGGTGTGAGCGGTGCTTCGGCGCGGCGACTAGCTGGAGTAAGCGGAAAATTCCGCCCGTTGCTCTACTATCACCAAGAGCCTTGCTGGGGTAAGGTTGGGCCTAATTTTAAGGCCACCTAGCAGAACAGGTTTGGGCGGACGGCGTGGTCAGCACAAAAGGTACTGTGTCGACATATATATCTGTACTTCTCCTCTTGAACAGGGCGGACGATGCAAGATCCAAGAAATTGTCAATTGGTGTCATTTTATCACCATATAGTACTTTGGATCGTACCCTTAACATTAATATAACATGGTTGTAATGCACTTTAGTGCATATAGTAATCTGCTAAAGAGACTTAGTGCATAATAAAAAAAAATGGACTCCGTGCTTGTCAATGACTTGTTAAAAATACCTAAAACTAGGGATAGTGTACACATGTAATCGCAAAGTTAATTTATTTGTTTTCAATTCACGTTATGGTTGATGGTATACTGATGGAGTTGGTACAATTTTGCGTAAGAATGGATAGTGTACAAATGTAATCGCAAAGTTAATTTATTTGTTTTCAATGCACGTTGTGGTTGATGGTATACTGGTGGAATTGGTACAATTTTGGTCTGGTCATGATTATGTAGTTGCTCTGTAAGCAGAGATATTAGGGAAGTGAACTTTGGTTTGGAAGTAACTTTGATAATACAGGGTGTGATGGAAAATGGTGCAATTTTGATAGTGTTAGCCTTGTATTTAAAATTTGATTTGTACTTTAAAGTTCTGTTCTTGCGAACTCTGAGAAAAATAAAAAATATATGTTGTGTATTTATTTGGGTATTTACTTGGTAAATGCACCACAGATAAACTGCGCCACTCTGCTTCTCAGAGTGTTCGCTTTGAAAGATGTTGGAAGATTTGAATTAAATTTATATTTTTTCAAAAAAAAATTACATTTGCGGGTACTAGGACGTCATATTGGGCAAGGTGGTGCTTCATGGTGATTGAGATAATGAGGAAAATGTTTTTTTTCTATTTTGTTTACATTTAGTAAAACTTGAGTAGGGAGACCATGTGTGTAGTAATCACAACATGAGTAGGGAGACAATATGTGTTGTAATCAAATCAAACTAACCTTTTTGAGAAAAATTTCTTCTAAGCTGATTTCGGATCCAGGTATTGTTAGGTTGCGCTACACTGCAAATAATTTTAAGCTTAGACATTTGGTAAATATTTGTGAAGGTTTATGTACTTTTTTGTAAAGCGTAAATACCATGATGGCTACATCCTGGTTATATAATCTAGACATTCCTTCTCTTGTGGTAAATCTAAGAGCGGCGGGTGTAGAGTGCATAGAGACCGAAGGGATAGAAAAACTTAGAAAAAAATTTGTTGGTGTCATAAGAAAGAAAAAGGTAGGAAGTTCAGATAATGTGGCAGAGGGTGAGGACCAAGCAGAGAGGTCTCAACCTCAAGGACTTTCCATAAGGAAGAATTTAATTTTGAATTCCTTAAAAGGTGTTCCAAAGCTGAATTCCTTTAGTAAAATTTCATTGTTGACTTTTACGTGCGCGGTTGACCGTCTAAAGAGAAGTAAGTTGGTATTGTCTGATGAGGAAATTATTCAGGGGTTAATACCTAACTGTTCTGATGTGGCATTGGATGTATTGCTGGAAGCCTTGGAGCAAGGGTATGGCTGGGAAAAGCTGAAGGAGGAGTTGTGGAAAGTTTCTTGTCCCAAAAAGGTTTTTCAGGATTTAGTTCAAGAAAAAATTCATAGATTTCAACAGAAAGGCGAAAAAACTTCTGAGTTTATCCAGGACCTTTCTGAATGTTGGTGCGCCCTTACGGTTAAATTATAGGAGGCTGAATTTATTGAGTTGGTCCTAGAAAATTTGAATCCTTGTGTTAGGCAACAATGTACCTTTCTAACGGTTCCGAAATCCATGTCTGATCTTAAAGCCTGGGGAATAAAAGCAGACAATTTAACATATAGTGCTCAGCAGTATTTCAAAACTGAAGGGATGAGTAATTCTCTGGAGGGTAGTAAGTGTACAGAAAGGAAAAGGGAGCAAAAAAGGGTAACCTGTTTTAAGTGTAAACGAGAAGGTCACTATGCATCTAACTGTCGAAATGAAAAAGATCCCCGTAAGTGTTTTAACTGTGGAAAGATAGGGTATATTGCCAGTCAGTGTAAGGGTAATGCATCGAATGACCAAGGCAGGATTTCTCCGCAAACACAAACCGTTATTGGTGGTGGGCACACTGGTGCAGTTATGCAATCGGAGAAACAAAAATCTTTTGGGTTACATTGAACGTTAGAGAGTTGGAGATTGCGGCAATGGTGGATACAGGGGCGTCAGCAAGCTTCATCAGTCAACAGTGTGCAGGTAATTTGATTAAAGAATTTCCTACTTGGAAATCCCGTTTAGGTGTTGAACAAGGCTTTACCCTACATGTGGCCAATGGAATGGGTTGCCGTGTGAGAAATTTCATTCTATTGCATTTTAAAATTGGCAAGTTTAGCTGGACAAGGAGGCTTTGGATAGTCGCAGGACTTATTTGTGAAGTTGTACTCGGGTTGGACTTTTGCAGGAAACAAAGGCCTTGATTGATTGTTCTTGTAAACAGTTAATCTTTGATTTCGATCACGGATGCCCAATTCCTCTTCAGGGAGAAGTGAAACAAACGAATGCTGTTAGGTGCATGGAATGGAAACAAAGGGGGAAGGGCTAACAGTGAACCAACAACAAAAATTGGGAAAGGTTACTCTGCAGTTTGCAGATGTACTGACCCCCAAGTTAGGCAAATGTGATATTATGCCAGTAAGGATACAAGTTACCGATGAACAACCAATAAAATGTGTTCCCTACCAGTGTTCTCCACCTAAACTTGAGGCGTTCCATCAGATAATTAAAGATTTGGAACGACAAGACGTGATATGTCGAAGTAAGTCTGTGTATGCATCTCCAGCCTTCTTGGTTAAAAAGATGGAACCGGGAAAGTACTGGTTGGTACTGGATTACAGAAAATTAAATGCCAAGGTACATGTGGACCCCTTCCCAATGCCTCATATAGACGTTTTGTTTCAGCATCTGTCGCAGGCAACTTACTTTACTGTCTTTGACCTAAATTCCGCATTTCACCAATGTGTATTGGAAGAGGGGAGTCGAAAGTATACAGGCTTTGTCACGCCTTGGGGGCATTTTGAATGGAAGAGAGTCCCTTTTGTGGTTAACTTCGGAGGACAATGCTTATCCAGGATTCTTAGCCATTTGTTTGAGGATTTTTAGTACTGCTTTGTCATTTCCTTTTTGGATGACATTTGTGTCTATTCCAGGTCGTTTGAAGAACATCTTGACCATATTGCTCAGGTCTTGCAAAAGCTGTGGGATGCTGGTTTTACGATCAATCCTGACAAAGTCGTTTGGGCTAAATATCAGATTTAATTTCTTGGCTTTGTAGTGCGAAAGGGGCAGGTGTTGATGGACCCCGAGAAGATCTCTCCCATCATAAATTTCCCAAGACCCAAGAACGTTAAGGGAATCATGCGTTTTTTGGGAATGCTAGGTTATTTTGCTAAGTTCATCCCCGATTACGCTGCATTATGCACCCCATTAAATAGATTGAAAAGAAAAAACGAACAATTTGTTTGGCGAGAGGAACAGGAGAGGTGTTTTGAGAAGTTGAAATATGCTATTTCTCACCCTCCTGTATTACATTTACCTGACTTTTCCCAGAGGTTTACCCTTCAGGTCGACGCCAGTAGCATAGCGGTGTGAGCTGTGCTTCTTCAGGGTCAAGAGGAGGGCTACAGGTCTATTGCCTATGCGTCTAGGACTTTGTCTCCTACTGAGCAAGCGTACAGCTGCTATGAAAAAGAGGCTTTGGCCTGTATCTTTGGAATGGAAAAGTTTGCATCCTATTTAGAACATGCTGAATTCGAGTTAATGACAGATAACCAGGCATTAACATGGCTATTTTCCCATCCGCGCCAGTTAGGAAAAATTGGGCGGTGGATCATGCGGCTGACACAGTTCAAGTTTGTAATTCGGCATGTATCGGGTAAGGATAATAGTGTGGCAGATGCCTTATCTAGGATGTATGATTCTACAGAATTTAACTTAGGGGATAGCGAAGTAGGAGCACAGGAGGAGTGCCAAGCTTTGCAAATGATTCCTCAATCTTTCGTTGATATTCGGAAGTGGCAGGAAGAGGATGATGAAGGGTGTGAGCTAAAAAGAGACATTGAAGAAGGGAAACGGGGGAATTTTAAAATTGTGAAGGGATTAATATGTCTAGTCAATAAAAAAGGAAAAAAGAGAGTCTGGGTTCCAAGGACTGTGCGGGGTATGGTTCTTAAATACTTTCATGATACTCCGGTAGGTGGACACATGGGTATTAGAAAAACAGAATTAAAGGTCAAGAAGGATTTCTTTTGGCCAGACATGAGGATAGATATCCAAAACCATGTCAGGAATTGTAGTGAGTGCCAATGTGCGAAACAGCCGCGAAATACCAACATGGGGCATTACTCAGTCACAACACCAGAGAGGGTTTGGCAGAGGGTCTTCCGAGATCAACCAAAGGAAATAATTGTATTTTGATATTGGTTGATGGGTTTTCTAGATTTGTAATGTTGCAACCTTTAAGGGAAATGAAGGCTACTACTATCTGTGATAAACTGGAAAACAACATCTTTAAATTTTTCGGGAGCCCAGAATGTCTCGTGTCTGATAACGCGACCTATTTTACTGGCAAGACTCTTCATGACTTGTGTTTTAATTCGGGAGTAAATCAGGTCCATACCAGTCCATATTACCCTTGCCCAAACTTAGTTGAAAGAATCAACAAGTCCGTGAAAGGTGCCCTGGCTATCTTTCTTCATGATAACCAGAGGCGATGGGATGAGCACATTGCTCTTTTGAATGTTGCATTAAACAGTGTGCCTCATGGTGCTACAGGAAAGTCTCCAGGGATGGTGTTATTTGGGAGAGAGATTCCCCATCCGCTAATGAGTCTTTGGGAGATTGAGGTTGACGAAAGCGAGTCGAGCATGAATCTGCCTCAGATCTGGACTAAAGCTTACCAACATTTATTAAAGACTCATAAACAGATGAAAGCTAAGTATGATCGGGATAGGATGGCCTGTCCTTTTAAAGTTGGGGATCTGGTGGTTTGTAGGAAAGTTTCACTGAGTAAGAAAGCTGAATTTTTCTCTGCTAAGTTAGCACTTGCCTACGAAGGGCCTTTCAAAATTGTATGCTTCTCAACGGCTGTGAGCATAAGCCTGGCAGATCCTGAGACCGGACAGTTTATTAAGATAGCCTTGAAACCATACCATGTAAGTGATGATCCTGTTGTAAACCATTAAAGGAGGTATGCTGATGGGGATGTTGCTGCGTGCTAGAGTCCTGTGAGTTTCTTATCTTGTCTTATGTTAAGTGTTATTTGTATTTGGCTTCTTGGGGTTTTTGTTTCATTAAGGGTGGGATTATGAATTCTATGGGGGTTTCTTCTTGTAATTGGTTGTGTTTGTCTTCGTGAGTGGCATACATCCTCAAAGGCATAGGTCCCAATATGGTATTTAGTTACATAAATATCCTATCCCCTCCGTTTTGGTGGAAGGCCAAGCGAGAGTTTAATGGGGGGAGGTTGTAATGTACAACCATGTTTATGGTAGTACATCACATTTGTTGCACGCGTCGCTCGCCCTGAGTAAGAGGAGAGGGGAGGGGAAGGTACAAGCATGCGAGGCAGGTGTGCGTGGCGCAGGGGGGAGGGGTTTCCGTGCGTGAGGGAGAGAGAGTATTAATCGGGCGCCGGGCGAGGCGAGTCAGCTGTGGACTGTCGACAGCAGTAAGAGTATTGATCGCGTGCCGGCTGAAGTGTAATGACCGCTTGGTCAGCTAAACACCGCTCGCGCAGTTTTTTTGTTATGACGACTGTGGAAGCGAGGGTGATAGGCATGCCGATGATAGAGTTTATAACTGCATAACATGTGTACGGGAGGTGGATCATTCGTGGTTACAAAAAAAAAGGAAGCCCGGAAAGTGCGTGAGAAAAAAACGACCAGGTTGCCTGGTTTGTAGAGTTAAAACGTTAACGGACTGTCGCAGTAACTTTGGTGTTCCAGTCGTGCAGTTGACATTAATGACATGTCGTATGTTAGGAGTTCCGAGTACATAAAGAACTCGCTTGTACGCGAGTTGATAGTGAACCGGGTCAACGCCGGCCGACTTTGACGATTAGTGGGTGTGAGCGGTGCTTCAGCGCGGCGACTAGCTGGAGTAAGCAGAAAATTCCGCCCGTTGCTCTACCGTCACCAAGAACCTTGCTGGAGTGGGGCCTAATTTTAAGGCCACCTAGCAGAACAGGTTTGGGCAGACGGCGTGGTCAGCACAAAAGGTACTGTGTCGACATATATATCTGTACTTCTCCTCTTGAATAGGGCGGACGATGCAAGATCCAATAAATTGTCAATTGGTGTCATTTTATCACCATATAGTACTTTGGATCGTACCCTTAACATTAATATAACATGGTTGTAATGCACTTTAGTGCATATAGTAATCTGCTAAAGAAACTTAGTGCATAATAAAAAAATGGACTCCGTGCTTGTCAATGACTTGTTAAAAATACCTAAAACTAGGGATAGTGTACAAAAGTAAACGCAAAGTTAATTTATTTGTTTTCAATGCACGTTATGGTTGATGGTATACTGATGGAATTGGTACAGTTTTGCGTAAGAATGGATAGTGTACAAATGTAATCGCAAAGTTAATTTATTTGTTTTCAATGCACGTTGTGGTTGATGGTATACTGGTGGAATTGGTACAATTTTGGTCTGGTCATGATTATGTAGTTGCTCTGTAAGCAGAGATATTAGGGAAGTGAACTTTGGTTTGGAAGTAACTTTGATAATACAGGATGTGATGGAAAATGGTGCAATTTTGATAGTGTTATCCTTGTATTTATAATTTGAGTTGTACTTTAAAGTTCTGTTCTTGCGAACTCTGAGAAAAATAAAAAATATCTGTTGTTTATTTATTTGGGTATTTACTTGGTAAATATACCACAGGGGTATGTTAAAAATTTGTATAATATTAATGATAGGCAGGTGGGGAGGGGTAGAGAGGTTAGCATGAAAAAGTTGGGAGTAGAGGGGTGGAAGTGCTATGTTAGTATAAGGAATGATTGGTGTAGAGGGTAGGGGGAATTCTATAAGCTAGCGAGAGGGAGGGGTTAGTACAGGGGCATGCTAAGAGGTAGGTCACAGATAAGTTAGAGGATATAAAATTGTGGGAGTGAAGGGGTATGCTATAAGGCAGTTAGGTTAGAGGGGCAAGGATAGACTGGGGAGGAGGTATGTTATAAAGAAAAGCTAGAGGGACAATGATAGGCAGGAGTAGAGGGGAAGGGGCTATGCTACAAGTTAGTGGTAGGGAAGGGGCAGAGATAGCCTAGTAATGAGGTATATAATATGGAACGTGACTATGATATTAGACAGCTGGAGGAGGGGAATGGAGAAGCTATAGGCTTATGCTATAAGGTAGAGGGAGGGGGTTGAGATATACTAGTACAAGCATAGACTAACACTCTCTCATGGCGCTTAGGCACAACTTGTACCAGAAGGGTCCATTCTCCTCATTTCCCTTCACTTCCCCAACCCTCCTAGGGCGGGGATTAAGCCTTCAACCAATCACGTACCTCATGGCACTTAGGTACTTTTCTTCCCAAACGACCACAACAATCAATCCCAGCCAAGACCACCCCCCTAATGACTCTCTAGCCCAACCAGAGCCCCGCTGCGCCCAGCAAGGGGGAGACCCTTGCTAACCAAATGCGGCTTATGCCGATTTTGCTCCCAGTTGTTCCAGAACATATACGTGGTCCTTACTTGTGTAATTGGGTGCTATACGTTTGACACAACTAAGTTGTTTGCCAACCGATAACAGGCAACAAAACATTACAATAGTCGTATTCTTATTGTCTCAGTCAAATAAGGTAACAGATAATAAGGTCCCTCGTACAAGTGAAAGCCAGTAATCTTTTGATAAGCTGAATGTACGTTGAAACCATAATTTCTAGCTATGAGTAGAACCAGTTATTTTCGGTGAAAGAAATCTCCAACACTTTGTTGCGATGCTTTATATGGAATCCTCCAGCTATGCTTCATGAGTATTGGCAGATTGAATTAAGAGGCGTCTATAATTTGACTGATCCAATCAGAACAATGTTACCGCATAATCACGAATTTGTAATTTTCGGGTGGAACCCCAAGATGCTGAGAGTTAAAAACGTTCTATCACTGACCACAAAACAGAGCTGCAGATGTGCACATGAGGCAAATTGTAGGAGAATTATTTTCACTCGTCTCTGTTAATAAAGTGCGCTTGACGATTATCGAATTATCATGTTACACAAAGAAATATAATCTCCTAATTGAATCCTATGGACACGATACTGTCGTGTTAATGTTAAATCAGATCTTATAACCGCTTCTCTTCAAACTGTAATTCGCCATTTATTAATTTTCCAAACAAACACAGTTTTGCTTCAGTTTGGTGTTCAGACTTCATCCACGTGGTCTCATCGATTTATATCTGGGCGACCTTTTGAAATAAGTTGAATTTTGTTCATAACATGTTTTTACCATAATGCACTTATCGCGCAGGAGATTCTGTGGTCAAACTAAACAAAATGTACCTCTGGAATTCTCACATGAGAAAAATTTCGTTGAAAAAAATAGTTTTTGCACATTAAATAGGAAGATAAGGTAAGTGGGCTTTACGATCGTGGACAGACCCGCAGTTATTGAAATGGAAGGAGAGGGATAGCACTTCTGCCCTGTGCCAGAACCACATTTTGTATTGTTGATGCTGTCCTAATCGCTAAAGATTTTTAATTTTGTTATTTTTTAATATTAGCATTGAAATAATAATTTGATGTCGTTATCTCACTCATTACGTTCACATAATAAAATAATGAAGAATATTTACTGCAAGCCTTTCTTTTTTATTGGTGGCATGATCCAAATTATCTTGAAAAGTTTCATAGCACAATGTAAAAAGATAGAGGTTCGCGTCTTCGAGAAGTGAAGAAAATTTTGATCAGCTCTCAACACCAAGTTTTTTTTAGCGTAGTAGAGGTATGACATGATGTGAGTATGGAGCAGCGCCGAAAAGAACGAGCGGGAGAAACTGAAGATCCCGGAAATATCCCGCCACCAAGCGGGAACATCCGGCACGATTCCCATATGCTTCTTATAGAAAATTCGCGACCTGATGAAGGCATTTAGAATGTGTACCGACCTACACAGTCTTAACATAGAATGGAGGTTATTTCGGTGAAGTACTTCCGACCTTGACTGAGTTCAAGTTTGCATGGAATTAACTGTTAAGAATTAATTTAACTGTCCTATCTATAGCTAACGAGGATAGAAGGTTAGCACCTCGAATTGTTTTAAACGTTCTTTGAGATTAGCAATTATAATTCCCTATTGTTACCGTGGTAAAATGTAAATTCTGTCATTACATTGGCGAAAATTCTTCCTTCATAATCGAAAGTTTGTTTAAAATGTGCTTACTTCCTTTTAAGAGACAGTACTGGAACATTCGCCATTGAAATCTGTAAGTAGCTGTTCATGTATTATTTTATATGTATGTGCCGACTGTTATAACATGTTTTCCTAATGACACATGTGTCAAGCCCTTAACTGTTTTAGTAAAGTCCCAGTTCTTGTCACTTGTGTTTAAAATGTCTTATTATATTTCGTGACACCGCAGTGAAAATGCGACTTCAGAAGACAATATTTAAAAAAATCCGAATCCTTAGCAATAAAGATAACTGTTAAACTATGTCTCGTGATATGGTATAATAAGAGATTGTATTTCAAATGCACTTCGAAAGTAATAACCAACGCAGACAATTTACTAAGATCTTGTAAAATACCGCGAAAAATTTCGCGCGCGACACCAGTAGGTTTTGAAATATTGATGATGGTGTACTTTGAAGTCTATTTTCAGGGTAGTATTTCTACCGCTGTATTCACTATAGGAACAATTTGAAAACACATTCTCGAGATAGATTTTCGTGAGCTATCACCACACGAAATTAACACATTCCGTCCCAACACATCCAGACGTGACACTGAAAGGGAGTTGAAACTTATTAAGACAGGGTTCTATATCAATAAACTGGAACATATTTTACTGAGGTACTCGGAAATAGCGTTACCAAGGCGTAGGGGTTGTTTATAATCTGCAAGTGTCCACTGCATGTTTTATACTTGTGTCGTGATAGTCGCAGTAGCACAAGGACTATGGAGGCTATATGTTAGTAAAGCTCACGTTCATGAATTTTACTGCACATATAGACAATGGCAGAGAGACAGTACGTCTTGTTCGCCGTTTGCGGGAGACAGGTTCGCTGTGTATCAGCAAGCTAGCAAGTGGAACGAGGACAGCACGAACACCAAAACTTTGAGGGAGATATGCTGAAACGAGTTCAGGAAACAGCATCTACCAACACACGGGCGATAGCACATACCATTCACAAGGTGTAGTGCAAGTTTTAAGGGAACAACTGTTTCGATCATATCATGTACGGCATACATGAGGTGTTCAATGGATGAGAGCTGCGGCAATGCGGAGAATATCCACACTTCCTACAGTAGATACTGTTTACAGATGAAAGCTACTTCACAAAGGATAACTTGTTCAATGCTCGTAAAGACCGAGGAACACAACCACATGGTGTATCCAACCAGCCATAAACAGAGATTTTCAGTAAACGTGTGGGCTGGGATAATATAACTCTTTAATGGGGCCAAACATTTGGCAACCACGTTCCAACCCTGCAATATGTTTGCGAGTAGTATGGAAAAATGCCGGTCCAAGAACACTCGAATTTATACAGCAAAACTTGCCCTTATTTTTCTGATAAGAATATTTTAATGCAAGTTTATCGGAATGCTGATACCTTATACGTTCAGAAATAAATGTATTCACAAATAGTGGCTGAAAAATTTGGTCTGAGGGTTGTCTGGCAGCCACCAATGCATATCCACATGCACCCATTCACACACACTCGCACCCATTCATACCCATTCACACCCACGAAAACCCACGAACACAGGTGAAATAGAAAGCTGCGTAAATAGTTGCCAAGAAAGTATCACCGAAATATAGAAACGTCTTGATGTATATGGTCAAAAAATTATTTACATAAATACATAGCAATGCATGCAAAAACATAATCGGCTATTACGAAATAAAATAAACTTTATAGTTGTTATATGAGACACAAAAAATACGCTTCTAACTATACACCCTAAAAAATTTTCAATTTAATTTTTAACTAAAAAAAAAATAATTTGTGTTCTTTACAGTAAATATGAACCAAAATCTACATGAAACAAACGACGACATAATACCACTAAAAGGTAAGCATGTTTAGGTCATAATGGAAACAATTTAAGTTATGATCTCAGACAGACAACCCAAAATTTTAACATAATGTCACCTTAATAGTAAAACCTTGTAACTCCATTTCGCATCCATTTAGAAAAAAAAAGGAGAGAAAAACTATCTAATTTCCTTTACATTGAAGAAAAATACATAATTTTATACCACATTATTATAAATGAAATTGTTATATATACTTTTAACAATATTTCTTTGTAAATGCCTTATGTTGATGGTTCTAAACGGCCCGAAGCAAAATATTCATAATATGGAGTTACGATCTTTTACTATTAAGGTAACGATAATCCATTTTAAATGATATTAACTGTAGTGCTGTTAGTTTTGTATATGATAAAATTAAATATACAGGATTTTTCCGGGAGTTTACGTCAATAAAGGGGCGGGTGATAGAGGAGCCCAAGGCCTACTAAATAAACCAAACTTGTATAATCCGATTCGCAACCGTCTAAAAGTTAAGAATTTTTAAAGAAAAATTGTCTGTACTCTACCTTGAACTAAACATTTACTGATGGTGGAAAAAGTAATGGGCCATGTGGAACGAAATTTGTGTACACCAAAGGTTATTAATGTCATCACATTTAAAAAACGCAGGTCACGCCACTGAGAGTATAACTTCGGGTTGTAAAAAAATCACTTTCACTAAAGTTGTGTTTGGTTCCTAAAGCTGCCTCTAGCTTGCACAAGGTAAAAAAATTTAATGGGTCAGATAAATAATCACCCGCCATCATAAAAACTACCCAATAGTATTATCAATTAATTATTAAAAAACAATATTTTTTAAATTAACAAACATCGATGCAGTAAATGCCAAAATATAGCATGATCCAGCAGATTCACGCAATGTAAAATAGCAATAAGGTTGAAATTAGTGTGTGAGTAAATAGTTATATGTAACTTTATTGAAATAAAATTATTACACAGTGTTTGAAATTATTAAAATATATTTTGAATGTTATGGGTTTAATTTGTGTTGATAAAATGAAATGCTATTAATAAAAGTAGTAACAGTCAGTTATTTCACTAAACAAAATTGATATTATCGAAATAGAAAGGTAGGTAAGATACACGAATTACATCACCAGATACGCTTTCATGGTTGCTGCTTCATATTCGAGGCAGCCGCGGTTATGTCGAGGCTAGTGCGATCAACTGAATATTGCTAAAGATATATCCTTCTGTATGCTGAAGCCACACAATCAAGAAGAGCCTAGGTTCTCGGCTGAGGTATTGGTTTTTCCATACATTGCAGGAATGGTACCATCGGCCCCTCTCAAACCAGACCAGTGGCATCACATTCAACCATTGAAGCTGGCAGACCCCATGTATGCCAAACCAGGTACAGAGTTGTTCCCTTATTTTTTGACAGGGGAGACATCTGTTACTCTCAACACTATTTTCAGATGAATCTTGATGGGACAGGCTCAAAATGCAGAACCTACAGTTCTTGAGCTCCCTGCCGTGACTGTTTGTGTCATCGGTATTGACTACTCCTTTATTAGAAAATGTGGCGGAACGACTGTGGGAGTTCGATGAACTCAGTGACAAAACCACCTGGTGCACAAAATTATTTAACTTTTGAGATGCTGTTCGAACTGGGTCTCAAAGAAAAGGCTGCTGGAAGTTACAGTGTGCCTTTACCCTTTAAAACCCTGCATTCAGAGCTTGGTGAGTCACGTTATTCCTCACATTGTCGTTTTAATACTCTTGAGTGTCGACTGGATAAGGACCTACAACTCACGACACATTATAGGCCTATATCATTCATAGGAGATTATATTTCTGCTGGTCACATGAGCTTAGTTGAAGAACCCAGCCTTCCTGCAGACAAGGCCAACTTAATACCTCCCCACGGTATTCAAAAGCGTCTAAAAGTGTTCTTACAGTGACTCTCGAAAGACTTTTCATTCGATGAGGATCAATGGATTAAAGTTAAAAGTCATTGATATAATACTGATACTGACACCTTCTCCTACAATTTGCAGCCTCGAGGACCAGATCTTACTAAACGAGGAATTCTATCAGCTATTTGACCCAGTGTGGTGCCTTTCACCATTAGTTATCCTTGCTAAGCTGTTCATACAGTACTTGTGGGTGACGAACATGGGCTGAGACTCTCCAACACCTGTTCAAGTAATGGCCTGTTGGGACACCGTTCGGCAAGAGCTGCCTCGATGTTCAAGTGTCAGCATAAAATGAGTCATCTGTCGTACCTTGAGCACTGTTTATGAACTTCATGGGTTTTTAGACAGTTTGAAGAAAGGTAAGTAAAGCTGGTATTGTCACAAAATACCTATTACTAGCAAAGACAAAGGTAGCTTTCCTCAAGATAGTTTCCCTCCATCGTTTGGAATTATGTGCTGCTGTGTTATTAGCTCGCTGCCTACGCCTTCTTGAAATACATGGGTCAATTATATCAAGAAATAACATGAATACATAGACAGACTCGTCAGTGGCTTTCTCCTGGAATGAAGTTTCGCCATATTTGTCGAAAACATTTGTTGCCAATTGGGTGATCGAAATTCAGAATTATACATCAATTGAATTGTGGCATTATGTATCGTATCAAGTGAGCAGAATCCTGGTGACTATGCCTCTCGGAGCTTCACACCTACTCACTTAGTTCATCACCCACTCTGGTGGCCAGGATCTTCGTGGCTACAAGGAAAAAAAAAGAAGAGTGGCCTCAACCTCTGCACAGCACTCATGGTGAACATTGTGAGGAGCAGCGATTTGTTATCTTTCAGGGTTTCTGTGCCAATCTCTATAGTGATTGTGGTACAAACTTTGTAGGTGATATTCACAAGGTGACAGAGTTGAAAATAACATCGGAATTTAAAATCTCCTCAGCACCACTCTTCAGCGATCTATATGTAGCAGGGAATAAATAGGTGAAATTGTATTTAATCATGCTGGTTGGCACACAGAAGCTCATGAACGAAGATCTCTACCTGGTCCTTACACAAGTGGAAGTGACACTGGACTCTCGACCTCTGTGTGCTCAGTCGGTCGACCCAAATGATATGGCTGCTTTGACACCTAGCCACTTCCTCACCATGGGACCTCCACAGGTACTCCAAGAAGAAGAAGACAATTCCAAGACTCCAGTGAACAGATTGAAACGATGGACCCTGCTACAACAAATTCACCAGTCGTTCTGGAAACGCTGGCATCTGTAGTACCTTCACCATCTACAACCAAAGAGTAATGTACCCAGGGAAGGGGTAATTTAGAAGGACTTCAGTATTGATTAAATATCCTAATCTGCCTCTACTTAGTTGGCGGCTGGATCGGGTAGTAAATGTTTTCCCCAGTCCAGATGGTGTTGTCCGTGTCGTCGAACTGCGTACTCAGTAGGACACTCGCGTTCGACCTGTTATACAGCTGTGACCCCTCCTGTTCCAGTGAGTTGAACTGTGGATAGTTCAAGGTGGGCGGGATGTTGGGTTGTTTGGGCTAGTAACACTCGTATTTATAAATAAACTTTGAAAGTGTTGTAAACTATTATACAATTTGAACTACCAGAGTGCACTGCTGGTAACAATAACTATTCGGTAATGTTGATGGACTCGTGGTGAAACTCTCTTTACCTTTGGATTTGTGTCAATAAGTTGGAGTGCGTTGTCTATGGTGTTGGGTGTAACAGCTTATCATGTTTTTTATTAAGTCCACATATGCATGTTGGCGCAAACAGTGTCCACATCATTGATAGAAGTATTTGATCAGTGAAGATCTTGTCCCGTTAGTGACATTTCCCAAATCCTAATAAACCAATTGCAGCTATAGCAAAATTTACGTCTAGATTACCAAATACTTCTTTGATCGCACATCCATAACACACTCATTACACAATAGGATTCTCTTCCTCTCTTTCATTTGGTAAACTAAACTGTAGAACAAATTAATTTTATGGGCATGTAAACATACTATATATATTTTTAATGCTTTGTTAAATGTACCTATGTTAAATCAAATAGACCTACATATTAATATATAAAATTAAGTGTCCTGATACACTCACTCACTCATCAATGCACAGCCCAAACCGCTAGACCTACCCTACCAGCACACAGACATCCTGAGGATGGCCGTAGGATGTGGGAACTGTAGTCCCTAGGATGTCCTAGGGAAGTTCATTTCAAGTCCTTTTTATGTAGGAAAAGTTCATGGAAAAGTACTACCTACGGACATCCCTAGGATGTCTGGCATACACATCCCTAGGACATCCCTAGGAGCTCCCTGCGATCTGTAATAAACACATCCCCAAGACATCCTCAGGAGCTCTCTGGGATCTGCATTAAATGCATCCATAGGACATCCCTAGGAGCTCCTTGGGACCTGTATTAAACACATCCGTGGGACATCCCTAGGAGCTCCCTGGGACCTGTATTAAACACATCCCTGGGAGATCCCTAGGAGCTCCCTGGGACCTGCATTAAACACGTCCCTGGGACATCCCTAGGAGCTCCCTGGGACCTGTATTAAATGTATCACTGGGACATCCCTAGCAGCTCCTTTCAGCAGAAAAAGTAAAAGTTTAGTATTCAACACAAAAGAAAACAAATGTATTTGTTTTGGTGATATGTAAACTTAGCATTTAACACACAGTCAAAAACACATAATTGTTAATGTAGCCTCTTAAAATCTTTTGAATAAACAATTTGTCTGTAATAACATTTTTTTATGCTTCAACTTTCAAAAGTCTACCAGTAA
>PNEQ01070193.1:0-52610 GCA_003012365.1 Medauroidea extradentata
CATATTCGAGTCTGTGACATTCCACAGGTTAAAACGATACCAGACACGATACCTCTGTGATAATATTAGTAATAGTCATATTTTCTAGTGTTTTTATACTGGCCTATCATAGGATCCCACAGACCCCTCACAATCAATACTGAAGTTAAAATGGATGGCAATATGTTACATATGACAATAAAGGCCCCTTCATTACAATCAATCATCATAATTAACCTAAACTACATTAATTTCTACATATAAAAGTATCAATAAAATAGGGCCGTCACAAATCGTAACGTTGAAGTTACTACCGGAATTTATTTGCTTCGACAATAACATTTTCTTGACCTAATTTATTTAAAAGAATCTTACATTTGGTTCGTTAAACTAATTTTTTGTTACATGTTATCCTTAGCAATACGTGCATTTAATTTTACCCAAAAATATTTGTTCCTGTTAAAAATACCAACTCTAGTTTGCTTATACTATTTTACTTATTTGCTTTTACTATTATATTTACTTGAATAAACCGTATTTATGACATACTATACATATTTGGTAAATTTAACGACGGCAGATATTAAAACAAACAAACGATTTGGTTGGAAGCGATGAACTGTGTCCGTTTGGGAAGTCGTTCTTGTAATGGTAGTTATTTAGTACGCACTTGTTAGCTGTTACACACACGGTGGTTTAGGAAACTTGTCTCACCTTTTTTTTTTTTTTAAGTACAGGTATTTACTATATTTGTAGAGTATTAATTTTGTGTTCGTTTGTATAACTACGTTAGATTAAATGACAGAATATAAGCAGAACGATTAAAAATATTTTGCCAAGTACACACGAGTAAATTGAATCACGAAGTTATCGGAATTACATGTCACAGGTATGTAAATACAAAAATTAAAATATACGTTTGTATGTTGTAGTGGTTTAGGGGTAACATGCGTGGTCGGTATTATATAGGTTGTGGAACCGAATCCGTGGATCCCTGTTATTTTCTTTTATGTATTTACACGTAAATATATTTGTATAAATAAGAGTTGCTGTGAAAATAACTGTTACTTTCGTGATCAGAGCAAGTAAAATAATTTAAATATATACTTAAGTGCATGCTCAAACAAATGTCTCTTTGATTTAACAATCTGTATGGCGTCATCAACCACGTCATTTGGTTAAAACAAAAAACATACCTCAGAGAAATAATTTGGTTGTAGCAAACCATACATTTGTTTGCAAGTATTGAAATATACAATTTGGTTGTTTCAAACAAATTCTGCTTGATTTTACAATATTTTTTTCTCAGTGTAAGCAACGCCTCTGCACTAATACATTCTGCCAATAACCATGAACAAAGCTATAGTTGTGCACGTAAGGCGTTGAAACAAACCAAAAATCACTGGCTTTAACTATTAGACTGATGGTGGAGGAAGTACACACTTCTGTCAATAGCATACAAGAGGCGCGGTACTAATTCTCCAGTATTGCATCTCGGTATCTGCAACACAATTGCCACGTATTTACAGTGAGTATAGTCGGTGTTAATACCGCACACCTTGGATCACAACCACGCTAAGACAATGAATTAGGCCACTGAAGTAAGAGGTGGATGGGTATACACTCCCGGCTGCCCACCTGTCATGAAGACAGTAGCATACACTTTGGAATGCAGAGGGCTGAGTGTACCATCCGGCCGGCAGGGCAGCCATCCGGCCGGCAGGGCAACTACCTGACCCCAGCGAGACCGGGGAGGAACATTGTTTCCAATCTTTCCCCCTCCATAATAACTTGAAGCGGAACATTTCAAAACGTGCTCTCACCATTTAGCACTTAGAAACACAATAATGAGTACGTAGCGCCTGAAGTGTTCTAACCAGGAGCGTTTCCTTTCTTTGTAAGTCTTGATATTGTTGGTTTATGACTAACTGAACAGTCACTAAAACCTGGTTCTCGAGTTTTCAGCTTTATTTGCCTTGCGCTACAATATGTAAAAAGGCAGTGGACACTGTTAGAAAAAATTTCCGTGAAATTACGGAAAAGTACAGGCGAAAAATTATACAGAAATCTTCGTAAAATAACAGACACTCAGTTTTGTTTGGTAACGGAACCCTCCGTAAAATTACGGACAATCCGATTTTCTCATAAATATTTAATTTCTTTAAATTACTAGCACTCAATTTTCAAGAAATAATAAATAAATTTATTTGTTATATTTTCTCGATATCTTGACATACCATTTAATAACCTGAAAAATTTCTCGAATTTGCCGGGATTCGAACCCCTTATGATTCCCAAGCAGACACACTAACCATTGTACCACAGTGACACAGCAGTCACTAAGCGAGTTCCACGCTGTGGTAAGAGACCAACTTTATAAGACGCAATTATTGTTTCTGACATATTCATTTTACAGAACTTCATTAGTATCGATATGAGAAAAATATTTTACTCTATTGAAATAAATAAATTTAAAGGCGCATGCCCACAGGCGCGAAACGCAAAGAAGGGGTGCGATTTTTTTCAGCATTTACAAGAACTGTAGGAGTCTTAGTGATCGTTATTACTAGCATATTTTTAAAAGAAACTCAATAAAATATGTTTAAAATTGTAGAAACATATGTCCTTGAATTTATAGAATGTTACGGTCAAACAGCTTCAAAATGGCAATACGGACAAACTTCCGTAAACAAAAAATTACGGAAGCCACTTCCGTATAATTACAGTACTTTTCTGTAAATATTTCCGTGAATTTCCGGAAATTTTTAACAGTGTAGTCATTAGTCAGGAACAATTGATTTTCACGGAAAGATTTCACACGAACTTGCTTCAATGCCTTATGTGCGCCTCTACAGTTTTGCTTCCTTCTTATTGGCAGCGTATCTTTGTGGAAAGACGTGTCTGATTTGACTGTACCAATGAGAATCTGGTGCGATACCACACGTCTGTGATTGGCAGTAAATAGAGACTGGAAAAATTCGGTGACTCACGGACCAGTAGGCTAGCCTAAGCAGAGACCAGCTGTTCGTTGGCTACTCGCTGAAACAGTCAAATGGCCCCACATTTAGTTACATTGTTATTATTGGCTCATCGACTTCAAGGTGATTTAAAATAAGTCAACGGCCAATTGTGACAGTATATCACGAACTTACAGTTGCTGGAATTCTAGCTTGTGCCTGAAAGAAAACGCGAATTTTCAGGTCTCTAGCAGTAAAACGTTAAGGGCGTGGTTCACCTCAGTTTTCAAAGTATTTTTTTTTTATTTTTATATTTGTACCAAACGTTTTTTTCTTATATTTGACATAAATTGTAACTAAATCTTCCTCTTAGGAAAATTGTGTACCTCTCAGTTTTTTCGTAATGAGTCGTAAACGTCAAAATTTTTACTTTACGGTTTTATGTATGCCACTAAAACCAACTGACATACCAAACTGAAAAAATTCACAGTGTATACAATTCCTGTAGGCTATGATATGGCATATATAAAAACAAAAGATTAAATATTTTTGCATTTAATAAAAATGTTTAATTTTGAAATGAAAAATAAAAATTTGAACTAGTTTTTAAAAATACAAAAATATATTATTTTTATTTTTACATGTGTCAAATCATAGCCTACAGCACACACTGTCAATTTGTTCGGTTTGTTATTTCAGTTGGTTTTTATGGCGTACATAAAACCGTAAAGTGAAAATTTTGACGTTTACGACTCATTACGTAAAAACAATGAGAGATACAAAAATTTCCTAAGAGGAAGATTTAGTCACAATTTGTGTTTAAAATAAGAAAAGAAATATCTGGTACAGATATATAAAAATAAAAAAAAGACGTGGAAAACTTAAATGAACTGCGCCCTTCAGGGCGCGGTTTTCACCAGTTTTCAACGTCATTTTTTAAAATTGTATCAGGTATTTTTTATTTTATTTAAGACATAAATTATGACTAAATTTTGCTCTAATGAAATCTTTTTATCATTAATAGTTTTTGCGTAATGACTCGTAAACGTCAAAATTTGCATTTTACGGTTTGTTGAACGCCACTTAAACCAACTGACATACCAAACTTAAAAAAAATTAGAAAGAATAACCATGTTGTAGGCTATGACGTCTTCTATGCAAAAAAATATATACATTTTTGTTGTTTTTTTAATTATTATTTTTTTAATTTAAATTTCAAATTTAAGTAATTATTTTTAAATACAAAAATAGAGTTTTTTTTATTTATGTAGGAGACATTGTAGCCTGCAACATTGTTGCTCTTCGTAATTTTTTTCAGTTTGGTACGTCAGTTGGTTTTAGTGGCGGTCACCAAACCGTAAAATATAAACATTTCATAAGAGCAAAATTTAGTTACGATTTATGTCTAAAACCTGATTTTAAAAATAATATCTGGTACAAATATAAAAATGACGTTGAAAACTGGCTCTTAAGGCAAGTAACAGTTAAAAACAGGCAATCACCGATCGTGATGCATAGCTGCAGATGTGCACATAAGACACTGAAACGAACTGATGCGGAAATATTTCATCGTAAATAGGGGACCTTAGTAATGAACACAGTATTTTATTAACACCAATGTATCTGTGAAATATACTACTTTTTTGATAGCTCCTAATGTGTCAAACAGGATTAAACTTTTAAAAAATGAGTAGGAAGATATGGCGAATATTCCACTAATTTACGGAATGAGAATTTGTTATACGAGATGAAACAGTCAATTTTGGGGAAATATTATAGTGAAATTCAGTACCCTCTGCCCGAAATTATTTGTCAATATTTTAACGTGCAAAACCTTCTTCAGCAACTTTAGAACTGGAGTTTCGTAATTAGAGTGCAATCGGTTTACACTTAAAAAAAAAATCTATCAATTGTGAGACACGTCGAATTTTTTACACAATCTCTAAAAATGTTGTTGCAAATTCACACAAAATATTTGAGATTTTACAGACATACCACTATAATTTAAGAATAAATTAACTGAAATATAAGTGCCACGGTAAGCGTATTTTACATATTTGTTGTGAAAAATACCCCTTACTCGAGGAGACAGAAAATACATTGATAATAATAAAGACATTTACTCTCGTGACTATGACCGTTATACTGCTGAGCATTTTCTTTTTTCCCAGATCTATAACTCAGGTTAGGGACGTGAAATAAAGGATAAGCTAAAGAAAGATGAATAGTAGCCAAAGTCATTGAATTCTAACATAAGCAAAATCCCTTTTTCGCAAAAAAAAAAAAAGTCATACAAATTAAGGTGCAAAATGTTAACTTCTAACGTGCATGTCCCGCAAAGATCTGAACACTTGACTGGAGGTTTCAATATGCTTTCGCTATGTCCTTATTTTACTCAACCAAACGGAACCAGTGGCGGCTCGTGGGTTGTTGCCAGGTGGGGCTGCAGATATTCGGAACTGTACACTCTTGATGAACGCGCCGTAGACCAACGACCATGAAATATTTGCCGGCTACTAGATCTTTTGTGACCGCTCAGTAGTAAGGGACACCTGTACATCAGTGTGTCAGTGTCTGTAGAGTCAACCAGCGCAAAACTTTGTACAGATCTTGGCAACTGCTGCCCTACCTGGCAACAAACCACGAGCCGCAACTGAAAGATCATCTTCGCATAGCAACGAGAAAATCTACGGTGTTAACCACTACGGCCATCATTTTTCTAACTCGGTCTTATATTTTATGCCAAGCGGACATGTGTTGGCCCCAAGTTAGTTTCTGATGGCCAAGTTTTCCAATAGGCTCATTTTTAAAATGTTAACGAACAAAATAAAGCAGGCTATGTGTTGATAGGTCTACGTAATGTATAATGCACACCTCAATTCATCTCTGCCAAATGGGGATTCTATTAAACGTGTCATATCATAGCTATCTCTATGCATTACATTGTTCCAGTGCCATGTGTGCACATCTGCAGCTCTACTTTGTGGTTATTGGCAGCGTGTGTTTGTGAAGTGACGATTCTCATTTGACCTGCCAATCAGGATAAGGTTATTGCGACACCACACAGCTGTGATTTGAGAGTGGAACCCCAAGACTCTGAGAAAAAATAAATTCTATAACTACAGATGATGATTTACTATGGGAGATCTCGACTGTTTGCTGGGTTTCAACGTACGTTCAGCTTATCAGTAGATTACGGGGTTTCGCTTGTACGTGTAGCTGTTGCCCTATTTGACTAAGCCAACAAGAATCCCGCTTTTGTAATATTTGACGCTTGTTACTGGTCTGCAGACAGTTATATTGTATCAGGTGTGTAACATCCAATCTTACATGTTACAAGAAACTGCAATGTTTTCAAGGGTATGTCGGCACGAAACATTTTCGCAATATACCATCATCTCTACCGATTACTGATCATGGAGTAGAGCTGCAGATGTGAACATTAACTATAGAAACAAGTTGGTGCAAAAATATTTCGCGAAAAACAATAGCTACAAACCATCTGTAACAAGATACTTCGGTGTAGCAAGCCGGCCAAAAAGGTTCGTTTCAAAAGCGCTCTGAACTCACGCACGAGAATGGCTTATTCCTGATTCGATTGTCAGTCCTGCATATCGGTGAATGAAGGGAAGTCACTGCCAACGTAGATTTCAAAGCGCTTTTAAAACTACCCTTGTTGGTGACAGGTTTGTTATACCATATGTCGAGGCCTTCTAGTATAGAGAAGACTGCACTGATCTCGGCCATTTTGGTTTTGCTGACGTTCTCCAGTAGAAATTTTACTACATTTTGTAGATCGAAAAGGTATAGCGCCGGCAAAGTTTACTGAAATATGAAACTTTGCTTCTGATGCTGGTGTTTTCACGCCAGTAGTGCCTAGAGCCACGATTTTGTGTCGAAAAGATTTTTGCACCATTTGGTATAGGCTAAGAGCCTTACGTGAACATTTGCCACTCCGCATCATGGCCAGTGATTGGATGTTTAACTGTCACTTATATTGGGCTTGGTGAGTCACTTAGGGGTGAGATAGGCCCCGACTCAAACCAAGAGGCGGCTGAGCTGAGGATTTCAGCCCGGTGGCACAATGGTTGGCGAGATTCTGGGATGGGTGAACCTGGACTCTCTCGCTAGTTTATGCTACTCGTTTGGAAGGTGGCCGGAGGCGCAGTTCAGTGTTCCGCCAAGGGGTTGGGTGGATCCAACTGTCTGTTAGCTAAAGTACATGGCCTGGTAAAGTGTGATCTCTCCCCACGTCCATGGGGGCCGGCGCCGGGAATGCCTTATGTCTAGGGACTGCTGATTTTCGCGAAAGAGTTTTTCCTCACTTTCTTTCAGTGCCCTACGTCCACAACTGCAGTTCTGCTTCGTGGTTGTTGGCAGTGTGTCTGTGTGAAGAGACTACTCTCATTCCACTGAGCCAATCACAGTAAGGTTACATGCAACACCACACGTCTATTGATTTGCGGACAGAACTCCACGACTCGTGAGAGTCAAAACATCCAATCACTGACCACGAAGTAGAACTGCAGGTGTGCACGTAAGGGACTAAAACAAAATGGGGCAAAACTCTTTTCGCGAAAATCAGCAGTTCCTACTTATGGCTAAGAGGTACCGTAAACTAAGCCGCGGCATGTATGGCATTTCTCTTGGGTGAAGGTGAGAGAGTTGTACGACCCTTTAACAACGAGAATTTAAGAGCCGATCATGGTGAAATAAGTTGAATGGGTAACACAACTTCTATCCCCGAGCCAGGAATCGAAGCCAGGAGGTTTCGCACCATATCACGGCGCGGTGCCTAACCGATTACGCTATTTACGACGGCGTACTTCTCTTAGAGTTCTTCTGGCCAATCAGAGACGTATGATGACACGGCAGCCATATTCTGATTGATGTCTGACTAGAGACATGCTACCACTACCGGTGTGCACGTAAGGCATTAAAACAAATTGGTGCAAAAAACCTTTTCGCGACAAACTCGTGGTGTTTGTAATGACTAAAAAAATTGTCACACATTTCTTCTCACTTCTAACCTGCTATAATATGAACGATCAAGTGAAGTGGCTCTGGAGAGTTCCACATAGTTCGGCAACCAAATAAGTTATTTTGGCAGAAGTGCTTTATGGCATCCTAAGTTTTTGTTATTACTTATATTTCTTGTGTAAGATTTATAGTTAGAGACAGGAAAATTCGCAAATTCATTTCAGGTCACGATATAATTTTAAAGCTTGCTCACACGAGTTGCCTTGCGATTGGCTGACGGATTATTAGACATGCCATGGAAGACTCTATAACGCATAACATATCAACAACAAAACGAGGGTTCAACCATAGACAGCCCAGTTAAAATTTTCACAGAGACAGAAGCCAATAAGAAAAAGCAACGACTTAAAAATGCACAGTGCCGTGCATTCTAGCCTAAAGGATGTTGAATCCGCAGAGACCTGAAAAATTCGCGTTTCCTTTCGGGCACAAGGTGGGATTCAAAGAACTTTAAGTACGTGGCACATTCGCAAATGGCCCTTACCGTAAGTAAAGCCTTCTGAAAGACTCTGAGCCAATAAAAATGGCGCAGCTAAATGAAGGCCCAATCATGTTGTATCATTGTGCCAGGGAGGATCCAATGAGCAGCTTCTGTTTACTTTAGTACACACATATTCTTGGAGGCTAGCCTATAGGACAGTGAACCCGCGAATGTTTTCTGTCTCTATTAATCCGTGGTATTTATGATTTATGATGATTTATGATACCCGGGTACCACACGAGAACCTTTCGACGACTCTCAGAATTCTAAGATTGCGGCACACAACATGCTTAAGCTTGAACTACCATGTTAATACAGTCGTATAGCAAAAATAAGCAAAAATTGTATGCTCTACCACATCTACGCTTTCAGAAAATGGTCATGGGTGAAAGAAATATACAAACTTTATATATTGGAAATGTAAGCCATCAATCGCCTTTGGTTAACTTGTTACTGAAGAAGGTCAGACAAGAGTAAGAGCGAAACTAAGTTGGTGTTTCAAAACAATGCTTGTGATACAGGCGTATATCAGCGGCTATCACTATAATCCCCCATTTTGTGTTATCACAGGGCTGTTTACAGTCAGCAGTGCAGACGACAGGAGGAGACTGCGCTTGCAGAGTGAATTACGATCATGGATTACCGCAACACAACGACAGCTGGAACTTGCTGCACCCAGCTGCACGAAGAGATAACGAGGCAGCTGTATATCGTGAGAACACAGTCCGGAGATTACTTACACGTTACTTACGATTGTAAATATATAGTCATAGAGTATCTATGTATACAGAAGGGAAATGGCGTGGTGGTAACTTTGATATACGTGTCCTAAGACTACATTCCTTTCCGGAATTGTATGATGTTATACGTTTGTTGACAATAGCTAATACTGTTTTTTTCTATTTATTATTTTCTTGCTTTTTCATTACAGGCCAACTAAGGACCGCGGTAAGGTAACTACACTCTTCTCCTTCATTGTCCTCCCAAATTCTTACCTTTTTTCAGAATGAGCCATTTTTCTCTAATCTGAACTCTTTGCTCAAGTTCTTCTGTTCGTTTAATCCTCTTGAAAACCTTCGAATTTCTTGACTTCTATTCTGGACTTGCCTCTGTTGAGTAAGGTTTCCTTGTCAATCTGTATTTGAGCTAAGTCCTTTTTTGTCTTGCCTCTCCACCCATTTCCTCTGTTCTTCTATTTTAAAAGAATGTAAGTATCTTCTTTGTTAATCAATCTCCATTCATCCTCTCTAGATGTCCGTAGACAACAACTCATCTTTTTCTGATCTTGTATGTTATTTTAGGGCAGAACATGTATAGTTCCTTACTTTGTCTCAAACCCTTTAGTGTTTTGCTTTTTTTATTTCTGCTTTATTGTGTGATTTTTTCAGCAAATACTCGTCATAATTCTCTCCCATTAGCGTACGTCTACAAAAACGATTTAGTTCATAATACTAGCGCATTTCAATATCTGGGTGGAGTAAAATATAATGTTTAGTATCTATGATCAACAGGACAGACTGTGTGGCCTGTTACTGATAAGTTGACAGTATATCGTAAAACTTACCTGGGCCTTTCTTTCAGGGACAAGATAGAATTCAACGTACATAGATCTTTGTTTCTATCACTAGGAAAATAAATGTTTCCGGAGTTCGATGACAAGAATGTTAGAATCCACTGACCTGTGTATATACTCAAGCCCCGACCATTTGTTCATTAGTTGGTACTCTTTTCAACAGTAGACAACGAATGGACAGGGCCTGAGTTCGCATAGGACATTGGATTCTATCATGATGGTTTTTCTTTCCCTCTCTATTACAGTTGGCCTTATATGTATTTGACACCTTGTAGAGGTTTCTAAGACAGTAATACAGATGTACCATTCTTTAGACCTGATCATAATACCCCAAATTGTCAGTAAATAGTTTTAAAATGCTAGCTGGTATCTACTAGCGTTATTACATACACTTGTAGCGATGTAGCCTTCATGTCAGTTAGGCTAACCGGCGAAATTTTCCGATCCCAAATTATGAAAGAGCATTTTCGTGGAGATTTGACGAGATTTTTTTCAAAACTGCTTTTTTACAAAACCATGTATTTTATAGCAGAGACGAAGAATCTATGTCTTCTAAATGGCTCGAAGAAACCGCTTACGGCGATGCTTCAATGCGTCTTCAGTTTTTGGGTATTTATTTTTTAAGCCTAAACAAGAACAGATATTATTAAAAATTTGCTTTAAATTGTTTTTACTTAGTTGGCTAATTTTTCCAAGGCATTAAACACTATGGTCTCTGCTAATTATAAAATAAAAAAATTTTTTGTTAATCGACATATTAGGCGAAAATGTATAATTATTTTTCTTAAGAAATTAATTATCACTGCGATAACCACTATAAATATCTAAAATCAAACAATAATTTCCCAATCGGAAGTGCTCACTTTAGACCAAACACCAGTTCACCACCCGAAATAATTAGTTGATGTTGATCATAAACACAATTTTCAATATTTTTGAAATATTAAATATTGGAAAAAATGCTACACATTTAAGCCGTCTCTGCCCGCACGTAAAACTTGTAAAATACCAGGCACCTAAATAATAATGAAATACGCGCCACTGAGCACTGACCCACCACGTTACGCATCGACACGATTGTAAAACATAACTCTGTGTAAACTATTTCTCGGTGTTCATATTAGCTTTTCGGATCGTCTGTATATTATTTGAAAACTACATTTTCCTTGCGGTAATTATGTTTTTTTTCTAGTGGAGAAAACTTGTAAAACTTTTTAGATAGTTATGACAGCGTCATTCTCAAACAAATCACACTTCAATATTTAAAATGGTTTGATAACTATCACGTGTTACATAAAAAAAGTCACGTATTTTCGAAAAATTCTTCAACTCTCATGTTACACATTTGTATAAATATCCAACCTGAGTGAAAATAACGACAGCACTTATGGTTCATGTTATATCGACGATTCATTAAAAACACATTTTAACCATTTACACCCTTGAGGGGTCAAATTTTGAACAATTCTAGAAATCAGGTATTTGCGCGATCATCCTATTGAAGAGAAACAACTTTATATCTGTATGGGCTCGATGGCTATAGATAAGTTATCGAAAAAACATTTCAAATCTTTTCATCCCTTTAGGTGTCGAATTTCGAAAAATCATACATTCATATTTTTAATTTTTATGTGTGCTACGTTAAAGTTGAAATCACATCGATAGCTCGTTAGATTCGATAGATACGGACGAATATTTGAAAGCACATTTCACGCTTTTTCATCATATTACGAATAATATCATAAACAAATATAGAAATTGTATTCTTAACGGGGAGTATAGACAATTTTACTGTATTTTCAGTTTTTGAGCCAAAAAATTTATCCATATTGTACTATCAAAATCTTCTCTTCAACGAAACATAGTCTTGGCAAATTGATTGATATAATGGAATATTTTAAAATTACTTTGTCATGTGGAATCGTTGCAAGAGAATTATTGGTTAACTTTCAAGAATTCTCTTTTGCAATGATTCTGCACGACAAATTAATTAAAGGTTCCATTATTATTAATGTCAAGTAGTTTACCAAGACTATAACCTATGCTTTGTAGAAGAGAAAATTTTGATAACACAATTTAAATAATTGTTATGTCTCGAAAACCGAAAATACAATAATATTTTCTAACACTCTCCCTTAAACGTTTCTATCCATAGCACGCAATTGAAATGAAAATTATGACGATTAGACTTTAGTTTCGAATAAAATCAATTATTTAAAATAAACTATTTACCTTTTACATATTGAAGAGCTCGAGTTTTTAAAAATCTTAAAATTTAAATTGCTTTTGTAATTAAGTAATCTTTATTTTGGAACGAAAGGTAACTCAATAGCTCGATAAATATTGACGGTTAGTCTAAAACACGTTTAACGTGGCCCATTTTATTCCATTTAGTGGTCTAGTTTGGCAAATCGTAAAATTGACTTATATTAATTTTCATTAGTGTCATATTGGATTGAAAATCATTACAATATCCGCCGGGTCCTTGTTGTCGGCCGTTCATAAAATACAAGTGACCCCTTTCATCCCCTTATCGGTCGTTTAAAAAAATGATAGACCTATTTGTTTTCGCCTTGAGATGGAATCCATTCTGGAAATTTTACGTTTCAAGGACAAGTAACTTTCCCAGCTGACGAGCAGGGTTAACCCGGTAAACCAAGAGTTTCTAGGTAAGTCTGTAGTGTTAGCTACAGTCACTTCTTTGAACACTTGGAAACTTCACTTTGGTTACAGTTTAAACATCTCAAGTCGAAATTGTACTCTACCCAGAGAAACCTCGTGGCATTTCGAAAAGGCTTTTAGTTCGGGATAATGAACTGTGTAGACTTGATTGTAGAGTGAACAAACATGACGAGTGAGTTGAGAAGAGACAGTCGCAAGTTAATGTTTATGCAGTATTGAATATATGCGACTCACCTCTAGCTTACCTTGAATGTTTGGAGCTGCTTATAGACCTCTAAGTGTTGCCTATTGGTATGCAAAACTCGTAAGTTTACTACCGAAGTTACCAACTGGCGACTGGCACGTTCAAAGATGGAACCAAATCGTCAAACATAAAGGATTAGCAAACGAACTCCAGATATTTACGCAGAGAATTGAAATTTACGGTAAGCTCGAATGGTTTTAATAAAAAAAATAATATGTAAAGAAATTTTTTCGCTTCACGGTCTAAATTCTTATGACATGGGTTTAGGTTATTTTGTCAATTAGGCATAACCTACTTTGTAACTTTCTTTCATCAGGCCAGTAGAAACATAATATTAAGCTACAAAATATTAATTCATTATTATAACACAAGCTGGGCCAGTGACTTTTTGATACATAAGGAATTTGGCAATAGCTTGTTTAAATGCATTACTTGCACACCAACAGTTCTGCTTCGTGGTTATTGGCATAAAGAAGTTCGAAAAAAAAGTAACTCCAAAAGAACATTTATTCACATTTTTATTTGGTAAAGCGCCAGATTTTTTTAAGCTAACAAAATAGCTTTGAAGATCACTTATAAAAAGAAAACACAAACAGCGAACTGTCAGCACGTCGTGGCTACATGCAGAAGCATCACATCCACTAAGTTAAAAACTATCATTTAAATGTTTTATTTCTCACGTAGTCGAATGTATTACGTTCAATTGCATTGTCCAAATGTCGTGTGTACTAACTGCTATTTCCCAAACTGATTTGATCAGTCGGAAACCTACTTGGCTGACATAAAAATGCGAAATTTCCCTTTTTAGTCAAGTTAGTAACTTGAAAAATTTACGGCGCGAATATAAACGTATTAACAAAAAGATACAGCGATGAATAATCAGAGTTCGCGCTACAGAGACTAATTTATTAAATAAGTCGATCATCTTTGGTTCCTAGATCTAAAACGAGCACTAGAGCAGACACGAAAATTATGCTTTATCACTAATGTAGAATTTTGGCAAACTGAAGTGTTTTGTTGCCATTGCTAGAAAATGTTGCTTGAGTTACAAAAAACCCACAGACACAGGTATTTACTAAATGAAAGAATATTAATTCTGTGTAAATAAAACAAGGGAGTATTCTCTTATTCACATTTGTAATGTCTGCTCTCTACATCGGAATGAGTAAATACCCTCATTTCGTTTGTAATTTGAGTTAAGCCCATGAAACAACATGACAATAACAACACGGTGGGAAAGCTAGGCCCAAAATAGGATCGCGACTTCAACCTTTACACCTTAGTATACTATTGGCACACAGTTTCCCAATTACAACTCGACAACTGTGACTCTTGACTAATATCACTTAGGGCAACCTAATATCAACGTGTTTACATTACAATTATCGACATGTTGTTACATATTTGAATTATAAAACAGATGAGAGAATATATAAAGTATCAACTCGCCTGTTTGTATCTGGCAACAGGGTTATAGGGATCGAAAAAAGAGAGGTAACCCAATGTGTTATTGTTCCTTATGCTTTGTACTGTCGATTAATATTGGAATCGTCTAGTAAAAAAGTTTGTAAAGAAAATTAAAAAAACATTAATTAAACAAATTTAAATGTATGGTAGCTTTTGCCTGATTTCATTAGGTAACCCGTTCACGGCACGTTCGTTCATGTATTATGCTAGATAAGAAACACTTTTCATTTAGTAAAGTCGAATCTGTTGGGGTCTTGAATTAAATACGTACTACCTATTCAGTGCAAGATATGGTCACTTACTATACGAAGGAGTGAAGGGGTTGCGTAACCTTCAGACAGGCAGCTGATATTCTGAAGGAAGTGGGGTATAGCCATTGGCTTTCTGTTACTCTCTTAAACTTTTGTAATAATAAAAGGAAAATCCTCGGAACCTTATCCCGAAAAAAAAATATATATCTGCATAACTACTAATGTAACGATGGTAACCTAAATTTCACTTACCTTATACAATGCATGAGCTCCGTAAACACAGCTCTCTTCTCGTTCGTCCGAAGTTCCAAGCTGGATTGTGGGTATGTGCAATACACCTGCGAACAAAACGTTAAACATGTTTACTTAGTAAAACTTTCTTTGGGTTGACTGCTAAATAGAGACTAGAGCCACTTACGTTGAAAGGTTTGTATGTTACGCTCTAAAAATCATTTCTTTGACCCAACAAAAATTGTTTAGTGTAAGTCAATGCAAAATGAATTTTTCACAAAGAAATATGGTTAGTGATTTAATGAATTAACTCTCATTTTCTTCGGGTTCTACTAACAAATCAAAGACGTATGGCGTCACAATGTTTTGGTGACACGGCATGGGTTCATTATAAAGCTGAACTATTATAAATGGCAAACACCCCACACCCTTCCCGGGGAACTAAGACATTAAAACGTACAGTACCTAACACTGAGCCTTGTGTTGTACAACGTCGTCCACGCATTAACTTCCTTTCAATAATATAGAACGTCGTTGATACAGAGAAAAATATTGTTAAATGTGTAGACAATACCAATTTAATTTATTATGTTTGTGATTAATACTATCTAGCTTGGGTATAATATATGTACACTGTTAACTGGAAACAGCGAATATTCACAGTTTTCCAGTGATGTCCCACACATACAAATTGTTGAAACTGCTCCACTGGGAATCTGTCGAAAATTACATATTTATTCAGCCAAATAAACTGACTGATTGAATAAAATATTTCACTTACTTATAAAGTAATGAAATTATTTATCTAAATGTACAAAATAACCTTATTCTGATTGGTGAGGTCAAATGTGAGACGTGTCTGATCCAAGACACTCTGACAATAACCATGAAGCACAGCTGTCTATGTACACGTAAGCTGGTGAGAAATTTTTTTCACAAAAATCAGTGACTGTATAGGTAAGTTAGTGAAGTTTCTCCTGTCGCTAGATAACAAAGAGGCAGCAATTCACACGTATCTAATGAAACCGTTGTAGAAGTTCACGGAAGGGCACAAAATGAACTGATAAAAGAAACAGAGCACGTTTTTTACAGAAGTGCTAAAAAGAGACCCACGATCCAGCAGAAACTTGTTGATGAACAAGCCCACGTGCGTAGCCGTGTCTCCGAGACAGTGACGTCACATGACCTCCAGAGTGTTATACCCTGAGAGTTACGCAAGAGTTGCTGGTCGACAGGCGAAGCTACAACAAAGCCCTGTCGTTGTACGTCTTCGGAAGGGAATCTTGAAAATGTTTTATTTACGCCGGCCGCGAACTAGTGAGTCAGTGGCCAGCACTGACTCAACGAAGAGTTGTTCCTCGACAAAACCTTCCAAGCTCGTTAGTCGAACCCCCACAAGGGCCGCCCGCCTCTGCCACTAAGCCATTTACGTCGCGTGGGTTGTCCTGTGGTTCCGAGCTAGACCTTTATGGTTTCACGTGTTGCAAACAATAGCAACTTTTTTCAGTTCTGTACTAATGCAGGACTCCCAATTCATCCAACTATCACTAGGGACAGGTAGTTTTCGAGAACAGATTTTTGCACCAAGGAGTCATGGTGTAAACATTCATCTACCACCAAGGCGATCCGGGTTCGATTCCCGGCGGGGTCAGTCCCTGAATTTCCGCATGTGGGAATCGTGCCGGACTATGCAGTTGGTCGGCGGGTTTTCTCGGTGATCTCCCGTTTCCTCTGCCCATTCATTCCGGTGCTGCTCTATGCTCACTTCATGTCACCCCTCATCAGTCACCACGTTGAGCGCTGACCAAAATCTCTCTTGCTCTTGCAGTTTTTGTACCAAATTGTTTCACCTTCACATCGGCAGTTCTATAGTTGGTTAGTGGTTGGATGTTTTTATCTCTCGGCGTCTTGGGGTTCATCCTGCAAATAACAGACGTGAGGTGTCGCTGAAACTGTGTTCTGATTGGCTCATTAAAAAAACTTAAGCCTCTACACAAAACCACGATGCCAATAAGCACAAAGTCAAGCTGCTGTTACGAAACAAAATGGTTGAAAAATCTCTTCGCGGCAAATTCGTGATCTGTTTGTGACAAGTGAACTACGCTTGAAGGTAGGAATACAGTATACGGGACGTAGAATAATATTACACGGTCAAATATATATTTTTTTTTACTAGTGCAATAGTGCGACACCAGAACTTTCAAAATGTGTTCCCTGTTTATGCAGTCAAATGACTGTTAATTGTGGTAATTAAGAAAGTCATAACTGTTACAGTTTAGCTTTCATGCCAAACGTCAAAATAAATAAAACAAATAATTACATCACTACTTTGTTAGGCTAGGTTTCCAATACTTTTGTTGAACACAGCATGTCTCGTCATTGTCATGTCTCGTCATTGTTCTAAGCAGACCAATAGAAATGGTAACCCTTCCTCTCATAGAACTAAGACATTCCGACGTACAATATCTGACACTGAACCTTGTGTCGTGCAATGTCGTAAATACATTAACTTCCTGTGAATTGTATATAACACCGTTGATACTGAGACAAAAGTTGTTAAACGTGTTTAACACTATCCAGCTTGGGTGCAATACATGTACACTTTAAACGGAAATAAAAACATATTATTCCGAGGATTATTCACATTTCTCTAGTGATTTTCCACAGATTCAAACTGTTCAAACTGCTCCATTGGAATCTGTCTAAAACTACAGATTTAATCAGCGAAATAAACTTACTGATTGAATAAGAAATTTCACTAGTTGAAAAAGTAACTGAATAATTTTTACCTAAATGTACAAAAATGCGTTATTTTACACGAAATGTAATACTGTGTTTTAAATAAATAAAACCATTAGCTCTATAAAAGCAAGCACCAAAATGAAAACATCAAGGAACTCCAACGGAACCCGAATAAATGATTGTAAGCTCAGCATAACAATACTCTAACCACTAAACCAACCTAAACATGCTATTATTTGAGTTGCCGTTAAAGTAATTTTTTTTTTAATTTTGCTGCTTACCAGTAAGTGTGTTACTTATTGAATAGTTTTCTTAGTAACTAACTTACCTTTTGTTGTATATTGTGAATTTTTTAAAGCAGCGTAACTTCATTGTGAGCAACAGAGCGAAACTGTGCATTACTAAAACTCAGTTACAAAAACAACCAAACAACTACAATACTAAATACTATGCAGTCCTACTGTACATAGTACTGTATAATTAAGGGTAACTTATCAAAATAAATAATTCAGTTTAAACAACAAGCAAAATACTTAGCAGCATGATTTCTTTGGAAATGGTGGCACGCTATTTATTACGTGTAGACTAATATTACTTGAAATTGTTGATATTATTATTCAGTTACAAATTTCAACTGTAGTTTTCAAATGACAGTTTGAAAAGTAAAATTCATACTGATTAATTTGAGTAATATTATTACGAATTCAATCTGTTACCCCAAACTGTTGTTTTTCACTTTTTTGTCAGTCAAAACTGACAGAACAACATATTCGCCAGTATGAAACTATGCAACTAATTGAAACTCTGAAATTTCCAATGACTTTAACTTTTGGTGTATAGAAGGAAAAATCCCGTAGGTTTACAGCTCTGTACGCAGCCTATCACTGCGATCTGAGTTCGACTCCTGGAGTAGCCACACTCGGGTTTTCTCGGGGTACTCTCGTTACCGCCACCTTTGTATTTCACTCATATCATGTCATCCTTACCAACGTTAACAAACTCGGAACTATGGCCATTCTCTCTAGTTTCTACTTTTACTTAGCGATATTAATTTGTTACGCCTAAACGAGAGCAGACGTCTATAATATTTCTGGCAGTAGTGTTTAAAATCGTCTTCTCCGTGTTGGCTGATTTTTTTAAGGCAATAAACACTATGGTTTTTCGCTAATTATATAATTAACGAAATTCTTGTTAATTGACTTTTTGAGTTGAAACTGCGTAAATTATTGCTTTGAAAAAAATATTTATCTCGGCAAAATCCATTTTTAAAACAAACTGCCAGACAGATTATTGATATCTGCTTTTCTTTAAGCTTAAAAAAATTATCGCGAAAACAGCACAAACTAAAGAGCATGAATAGAGATGATGGATAGTTTATCGCTGGAAAACTTGACTGTTTGCTGGAATTTAACGTACGTTCAGCTTACCAGAAGATTAATGGCTTTAGCTTGTACTTGGAGCTGTTGCCCTATTTGGCTGAGCCAGTGATAATCCCGATGTAGTAATTTTGATGCCAGTTATTGGTCTACAGACAGCTACGTCGTATCAGAAGTAAATCACCGAATCATATATGTACACTGAGAGAAAAAAATGGTTGATTCAACCAAATATTTGTTTATATATGTGCAACTAAAGTTGTAATGTTGTTTTAAACAAATATTTAGTTGACAGCCATTTTTTTATAAATCAACAAAGTAGTCTTGTTATTTCATAATCTCATTTAGTTTAAATAACTAATCCCAGATGTTGAAACAAGAATTCAATATTCTTGATTTAACAAAACCTGGCGTTCAACATAATATTTGTTTGAATCAACACTACATCGTTGGTTGCACATATACAAACAAATGTTTGGTTAACTCAACAAATCATTTTTCTCTGTGTAGTAAGAAACAACAGCGTTTTCAAGGGTGTGTTGGCACAAAATATTTTCACGATATACCATCATCTCTTAGCATGGCCTTAAGGTAACCACCTGTATGAACGTATTTCGCGCGTTCTTGAAGAAAGCAGTAAGGACGACGTAGCACGCACATCACACCACACCCTAGCTTCTAGGCGCAAGTCATTCAACTTATCGCAGACAACTCACCTCTATGAGACATTCAGTAGTGACACTATCATTGTACGACGTACTGTTAACGACAAAGTTGTATTCTACACGCCTAATGCCTTAGACTCTGACCAAACATGTCTCAAACCTGAAAAGGACACCAAAGACACCCATTTTAGCAATTTTCAGGATCATGAAAATAAACTTCAGAGATAAACGAAGGAACTAAATTGAGTACACGTGTGTCTAACGTTCTTTGAAAGCTGTTCATAAGGAAACAATATCCATACACGCTGAGCAGATCACGAAGAAATAATTGTAACGACGGAAACTCTGCACATAACTCAGCGGCTTGGGAAGACGGCCCTCGAGGAGTAGTATTATCAAAATGTTCGCTTTTACAAATCATAGGATATATTCTTGAAAAACTGCTTGCCATAAATAATAATAATGGAATATTTGATTGATTTGTCATACAGAATCATTACAAGAGAATTATAGGTTAACTTTCAAGAATGATTACAAGTCAAATATAAGATGAACATATAAAACAATTTTGATCTCCAAATGCATCCCAAATATCTTCTACGCGTCAACATTGCCATATTTAACAACAGTGTTTTAAAACAGAAGTTAATTCAGTAAATTGATAAATAAAATGTATTGACTACCTCCTCCCCCCCCCCCCTTAAACGATTACCAAAAATATCTCATTTCACTATACGTATATGTGTGAATATATAATATGTGTGTGTTTGTGTGCATGTGTGTCTTTGTTAACACAGTTCTGCATCTACGCACAGCACCTGGAATCACAAGAAATGCCAAACAAGTCGTGAGCCAGTTGGCAAAAGAGAAACAAATGTTAAAAGTTTATCCAATCATATATTGTAATGAATAGAACAAGTCTCGATTTTTTTTTCTGGTGTGTAAGAATATTTAAGATAATGTCAACCATTTTCCAAATTTAAATCGAAGTGTGTTTATTTCGTAAAAATTAAGGAATATCCGCATATCAAAAACTAAACACTAAAATTCCTTTAATTTTAAAAACGATCACTGGTCACGCAAAATTATTTCTATCTGTTATTACGTAGTTGTGTCACGTTTTCACACAATGTTACTTTACAAACTAAATAATTACATTTATAGGAGTTATATTTTGTTAATTGTGTGTAACAGCATACACTAAAAATGTTATGCCCTTAGAAACATTTTATTTTAATTTATTTTTAATACCGAAATATAGCTATGCAAACATATAAATGTTATTTTTTTTTCAGGAAGCTCTCTTAAAGCATAGTTATTCTGAACAATATGAATGCTATGCTATTACTAGATTTGTCACTCAAAATTACTCAAGTATAAGGTACACATTTATACAATGTATCATATATATATCAAAGCATTAGAGTCCTTAGTCCACGACACTGAATAAATATATTCTAAGACTAACAACCTATTTGAAAACTCACGTATTAGCGGAAACCAAACGCTTATTACCATAGTGGCTGACAGAAGCACCATCGAAAACAATCAGAAGTAATAATGCCCGTCAGAATTTTACACTTTATAAAGTTTGTAGATATATTGATTGTAATAAAATATACTAACAAACAAATTGAACAGCTTTATTTGCCTAAACCATTTGAGTTATACATTTTAAACAGTAGAAAATCACACGTGAAATGTGCTCCTATTCTCAACTCAATTTTCCCTTTTTGCGAGTTATACAACTTTAACAAAACACCACAGATTTTATGAAGGGGTAGTTAATTCTACACGTGACTACATTTCATATTACAGCAACGTTCGCGTATTACGCACATCAAAATATAGGTTTATATTTCTTGTAACGATTACAAAATCCCGCATTCATAATTTTAGGATAATCAAAAAAGTGTGTCAAAATTGCATGTACTCTTACTAAAATAACTTTATAAGTTCGTGATTCGGGAAACGCATTCTTTGAAGCCATTTCATCAAGTACTTTGCCTTGTCGCAACAGGTAAGATAAGAAGATTCTCCGAAAATATGATTCACAAGTCATTCCCCTCACAGGCACTGAAAACATATCTAAGTGCTGCTGAAACACTCTTGTTTCATGTCACGTGACATTAAAACTTCCCTGTATTTCAAATGTGTTAATCAATAGTTATGTGAAGCGATGTTATTGCTACTTTAAAAATAGGACAATGTTACAAGTGTTACAATTTGAAACTGTATGTATTTTTACTATCACAGAATACGTTTCAGTTTTGTATAAACAATTTCTGTGTTAAAGAACGTAACCGTTACGCTGACATGTGAGTGATACTTTTATCAGCCTTTCAAATTTTCTTGCTCAACACCAGTTATTGCTAATCATAGCACCGTAGCATAAACCAAGGTTAATTTGGCCCATCACGGTTTAACTTTGACCCATTAAAAATATTAACTGAGGCGTGAGTGAGAGTGAGAGAGATTTTGGTCAGCACTTAACATCGGCGACTATAGCGCTGGTGAGGTGTGATATGAGGTGAGTATGGAGCAGCACCGGAATGAAAGAGCGGGGAAAATGAGATATCCCTGAGAAAACCCGCCGACCAACGGCATCGTCCGGCACGATTCCCACATGCGAAAATCCGAGGACCGACCCCGCAGGAAGTCGAACCTGGTTGGCCTTGGTGGGAGGCGAATGGTCTTAACTGAGGCGTATTTTGGTGAGTAAATAGATTATTTGAGCCGATAGTTAGTGAAAATACCTTTCATCCATCTAGCTAACATATTTCTTCAATGAATGACATAATTACCAAAATATTAGGTAGATCAAAGTTATCCTACAAGTTCAATGTAAACCGTTTACGGTATGCAAATAGCATACTGAGAAAGAAAGGTCTTGTTAGAATATCGCGCGGCCGACTGATTGAACTCATACTGGAGAGAAAGAGACAAAATGCTAAAGACTTCTGATAGGACCGTCATAAGTAAGTTACGAAAAGTAACCTGCTACTACAGATAGCTAGGTTTTCTTGACTAAAAGGATGCTATATCACCCGAGGTTATCCCGGTTGTGTTTGAAAGAGTGCAACTCGTTAACTCTGTTTAAGTTTTGGACATAAGCATACCTGTACTTCATTCGGATCACTTATTAAGATTCGTGTTGGAATTTTACTTTAGTAAGCGACATCTCATAAACTTTAATAAAGACGCACATACAGATGACGACTCTCTTGAATTCAACAAATTACCAACTACGTACTTGTCCGTAATTTTTCGTCAAGAGGAAAAAACACAACGAAAAAAAACTACTTTAGCAAATCAAATATTCGTCTCTTAACACACACATACATACATACACTTGTTAAGAGCGCATTTGGTGCACAAATTAACGCCAAACCCAGAAGTCCACAGGCTATGGAAAGGAAAATAACTAAAAAGCCAAAATTCACATATTCTTCAAACTATCTAGAAAATGTTTAGCTTGGTAGATATATTCACAGTGAAATATCAATGACACCGTACTTTGTGCAGTTCATAGCTGTGTTATCTGAAGCCGACACTGACAAAATTTTCCCTCAAATTTGACACTTCATTATCAGTTATTATATACGTGTATTGAACTTCGAAAGCCTCTGTAATGAACATTTCCAGGGCTGATTTACGACTCAGGCCATCTTAATCAGCCACTTTTAGCTTCTGGAAGCGCTTACATAATTGAAACCTAGAAGTACGTGAGTTTAATCTGAGTTATGTTGAACGCCAAGAACTTATACTTAACTGTAGCTTCTGCGATTGGACAACAACTGTTTTACAGGCCTTTAATGACGATAATCTCAATATATAAAATGGAAGCATCCCACTCACCCACTCATCAACACACAGCCCAAACCGCTGAACACAAAATGTTTAAGGTGGCATCCCCTTACACAAAAAAGAAGGCATTTTACAAACGTCGGGGAACTAATATTAATTCAATTATGTACGCAAATATAGAGATAATTTTATTTTTGAAGTGTACAACAAAATTGTTAAATGTTAAAAGAAATGCAGACGTAGTCGCGACAGGAAAAAAAGAGTTGAGAGGCGGTGAGGGGAGACATGTGGTGGATATGAAACAGCGTCTGGAATGAAGGTCCAGCAAAACGGGAGACCCTGAGAAACGTCACCGACTTGCTGCATCGTACATGTACGATTATCACATGTGAAAATCCGGTTGACTCTGCCGGAAATCGCACCCAGATTACAATAATGTTGATAACTTTTAATATAAAAGCGGACGAAATCGCAGCCGGGCCGCTAGTCAAGTAAGTAATAGGTAGAGATCTGAAAAATTCGCGTTTTCTTTTATACGCACGCTAGAGTTCCAGGAACTATAGGTTTGTATCACGTTCACAATTGGCCGTTGACTTACTGCGACACTTCTTGGGAGTAGCTGAGCCAATATTAAACTGTAACTGAATACAGGCTCACTTCGCTGTGTCAGCGAGAAGCTACAGCTGCTGTCTACATGATTTCACAAAAATTCTTCGAGGCTAGCCTACAAGTTATTGAACCCGCGAATTTTTCAGTCTCTAGTAACAGTAGTAGGTAAGGAAATAGTTCGTGGTGATGTCATGCACTACCATAGCCGTCTTTAGTAGAAGGCCGCGGCCTTAGATCTGGCAACCCTGCCAGAAAAGGTCATTTTAACACTTCTTTTGTCTCATCAACAGCAGTGGCTTTCCCTGATTCGTCGATACGAAGGGCACAATAACGAATCAGGCAAAACCATTGCCAATGAAGAGCTAAACAAAGTGTTAAAGTGACCCTTCCTGGCAGGGTTGCCAGATCTAAGGCCGTGGCCTTCTACTAAAGACGGCTATGGCACTACCCGCCTGTATGGATAGGAGTTAATCGAGTGGGGCCAGTGCATGTATAGGACTATAAAATCAAGGCTGCTGCATGACGAACCCACGGAATTCACACATTTCTAGTAATATCGCAGAGAGTCCTAGGAGTTAACATTATTCTAGCCTTATTTTGCATGCGATCCGAACAAATAAGTAGAGACGGGACGCGGGTTCGCTGACCTGTAGACTAGCCTGCAAGAAAATATGTGCACTCAAGCAGTGCCCGCTGACACAGTGAGATAACACGATTTGGCCTCCGCTTAGTGTTTTCCTTATTATTCTCTCAACGCTCTCCGGGATGGGTCAAATAAAGCAAGAGACGATTGAGAAAGTGACACGAACATATATCTGTTTGAATTCTAGCTTGTGTCCAAAAGGAAATGCGAATTTTTCATGTCCCTACAAATAACATACTGTGTCCTTGAAAACGCCTGCAGTGAACAGACAATTGCATTGCCGCATAAGTCCCAGTCCTCATCCGAGGTAGATGGTGAAGTGGCCTGAAACAACATCAGTAAGAATACTCATTGATAGCGGGAAAAGTGAACTGTTTGCTAGGCTTCAATATAATCTGCCCGTATCTGACATTCTTCTGTAGTTATTGACAAAGTCAGGAAAAAATCGCGGGTTTACCAACCTATAGCTAGGGGCCGGAAAATTTCGCTGATTCAAAGACCTGCATGCTAGAATCGGTTGTCCTATGCATATTGAAGCCCTGTCTATTCGTTTAATGTTTGTTGTTCCACTGAGTAGCAGCTAGTGGACAAATAGTCGGAGCTTGAGTATGCATAGGATAGTGCATTCTAACATGAAGGTAATTCAACCCTCGAAATTTTCCGGCTTCTACCTATATAGCCCAACCTCCAAGAATATAGAGGTACTAGAGCAGACAGAAGATGCTCATTGGCTCCACCCTGACATATTTATGCAACGTGATTGGGCCTGCATTTAGCTTCTCCTTCAACATTGGCTCAGAGTATTTCAGATGGTTTCATGTACGTGCGAATGTGACACGAATATAGAGTTGTTTGGATCCAACATTGTGCCTGAAAGAGAAAGAGAATTTTTCAGGTCTCTAACCACTGACGTTTCACGATTTAACTTTGCCGGTGTTAACTAAAGTGCATCACTGCTGAACGTTTGAGAGTCGTCTGTAAACAGCCATAAAACCATCCTCCAATCATGCAAGGAGCAGACCACAGCACTATTTTGGAAAGTACGTTGTCACGAAAAATTCTCTCGATTTCCCACCATATCTAAACGTCAGCATACTGCAGGATGTACGCAGTTCAGGGTCAAGACTCCACATTGCCAGCTTCTTCCAATAATAGCATGTAGAGTCACTAGATTTTCACTAAAATCTTGTGTGCATTCATGATTTCCAAGTCATGTGTGCAAGCTCATGGCTTTCGTCCAGCGACTGTTCACGTGTATTTTCGCAATGAGGTTTGCCCAATTGATTGAGTCCTCTGATTTTCACATGTGGGAATCGTGCCGGACGATGCCATTGGTCGGCGGGTTTTCTCGGGGATCTCCCGTTTCCGTCGCCATCTCATTCCGGCCGCTCCATACTCATCTCGTGTCACCCTTCGCCATCGCTGAAGGCCTCGATGTTAACCGCTGACCAAACTCTCTCACTTACTCAGTCACCCAATTGACTGAGCCAATCACAATTTCGTTTCAAATTTCTAAACGACGTAAAAACACTTAGAAGATGAAATCAGCTAATCACCAACAAAATATCAAAGTCACTGAATGCCCAACAACTTAGCATTATTTTCCGCGTAGGAAACATCCCATAACTTGTCGTTTACGATAAATTAATAGATTGTGCCGATGGCAACAAAAAAAAATTGGACATAGGCGTAAAAACTTGTGAGTTCTCTGACATCTGGGTAGAGGTATTTGTATTCTCAAACAGATATCAGTTGTTCATTGGTTTCTTTCTTAGACAGTAATACATCAGTGTTGAACTTCGAACATGGTCCTCATATATTAATAAATTAATTAGTAACTGAATTAAAAAAGTATCACATACCTAGCGTTGTTTGAAATACAGCTCGTCTTCTTAAAACTCAGTGAATACGTTAGATATCAACAAATGGGAAAATAAATGGCATACGGTCGGGCTCCAAGGATGATGTGAATTTTTTTTGTATATCAGATACATTATTATGACGCTGTGCATTAAATACTGAACTTCAGAAAAGAAATACACGAAGACTATGTCAATACTCTTAATAAAAGAAAATCTGTAGTGTTTTTTTGTAACAATGCAGCAATAAAAAATGCTCGTCAAACATTACTGTGGTGGGCATAATCTAATTGCTGCATAAACGAAACTACTGTATACAAATCAACTTTTCCTTATGACCCCAATTTTACCAACTTCCTGCCAAATATCGTAAACACTAGCAAAGAGTTTACTATGCGTTTACAAATAATAAAGTAATCCCAATCTTAAAACCCCCTCGCTTACCATATCTGATAACAATTCAATCACAAGAATAATTCTTACAGCTGATTCAGTCAACTCTGTCCAGTAGACGCGTGCTCTAGGAGGTTATTTCGGGACATGAAAAACTAGTGTTATTTTCTGACAGGAACATTACTAGACTGCTAGTGGTTATACGCTCGTTTCCAGTCTCCCGTTAGTAGAAAATGCGAAGAATACTTCAACGGTACTGAGATGGGTCGTCTTCCTTCCCGACGTCTACCTGCTCGGAAAAATCTACGTTCTTTCTTACCTTGTATGCCGTCTTGGACTATCGACACTATCCGACAATATCACATCTGTACTCTACTACGTGCAGTTACGATCTGGAACGAGACTCGTGGTGATGTAATGATTGCTCGGGTCCTCGCCAGGCAGCGCTGATATTGTTTCCTAGACGGTGCTGCAAAATTGAATTAGTGTAGTCACTCCACGAGCGGAATTTTGTGAAAACAAATAGACTTAAACTGACCTCTGCACAGGTCTTGTTTTGAAATCTAGAAATGTAATTGGTTAGGGATTTTAAAAGTGTAACTAATTAGGATAAAGTATTTAGAGTGTGTAGAGCATGTAATGGTATAAATACCGGGGCAGCTGCTTGAGAAGGAAGACACTGCTCCTGGAATCTCTTGCTAATCAGATAATTACTTGGGGTTGGTACTCTGTTCCAGTTAACAGGGAAATAGGTTGTAAATTCTACATTATTACGATGAGGTTGATCTATGTAGAGGTTTTCGCATTTTTTAAATTTACTTTTGAAACTTACATTGTTCTGAAATGTCCCTTCAATAAATAACAATCTCAAATAGACATTTAGCAACACAAAATAAATCTGTACTATACTCTTATATTAAGAAGGAATAGTTTTTTTAGGTAAACAAATAGAGAGAGAGAGAATTTTTCAGCGCTTAACATCGATATCTCTAGCGCTGGTGAGGGGTGATATTATGTGAGTATGGAAAATTGCCGGAATGAAGGGGCGGGGGAAACAGGAGATTCCCGAGGAAACCCAAGGGCCAGCGGCATCGTCCGGCACGATTCCTACATGCGAAAATCCGGGGACCACCCCGCCGGGGATCGAACCCGGATCGCTTTGGTGGGAGGCGAGAGATCTGACCCCCCCCCCCCTTTTTTTTATGTTTGGTACAATGGCAAGGCTGAAGCCTCGCCACTGCACCAAACATTCCCCCCCTTTAAGTTGGTTAATGAATGCATTCCCCAGTAACTTTGTATTGTGTAGTTGTCGTTGTAATTGTAAGTTGTCTTTTTGGCACACACACAAGACGAACACAAACACCCAGTCCTGAACCCGAGGAAGTGGTTGTAAATGCCACCTCCCCGGCCGGGAATCGAACCCGGGACCCTTACCTCAGCAGCCAGGAGCGCTAACCACTGAGCCAAGTGTCCGGACCCCCCTCGGCCACCGCAACCCCTTGTAAACAAATAATTGTGTAAATCAATCGAAATATTTTTCAACTACAACACCACTTAAAAATTAAGTAATGTGTGACTGTGAATGGTAAGTATTTCATTTAACTTCTGTAACATTATTGTCACTTATTACAAAGAATTAAATATTTCGTAGGTTCGTAAACCCTTAGATCTTCAATATACAGCATATTTACACACAAGAAAAGAGGTTAGAAATTTTACAGATATGAACTGCACAATGTGTCAAGCTGCAATCTTGTTCTCTCTCCACATTGGAAGGCCACTGAACGGTTGGCCATTCCAACTATATTAATACTAAAATATTCATTCATTTTACAAGAGTTAAATAATATTCTAATCTCACAAATTGCTGATTTAAATAACATGGAAACAGTATTTTAGATAAACGTAAAACTCATTGTGTTTATCATTTGCTATCCTACCAAATAAAATTTCGGCAGGAACCTTTCAAACAAATACGTGTTAATTTGAAAATTAATTTTATCTACCATACCATAAGACACAACGTAACCAATGAGAAATAACAATGCCCAGAACAAATCAATATTGAGGCTTTTTTACTTTTGTATGCCTGCTGTGGTTTGACGCACGCATTACTTTTTGTTAACCTATAACATAACTGCGCTATCTGAAGTATGAGTTATCGAACTATGGTGAAGTCATATAATCCGTTCCCTGATCCTGGGAAAACAGATAAGTTATTTTATCTCAAGATATGCGTGACGAGCTAATCCAGATACGGCAGTAGACGTTTTAGGCAATGATTATAGAACACGTTAATAAAGTGACACATCGATAAGGTACTGGTTCTGGATACTTTCCTGATTTCACAACATCGTCGACTACCGTCAAGCGCAACTACATTGTACAAGCGTCGTTCTTAAGGGGCCTCCTGGATTGGCTGCGTGTGTGTGTGTGCGTGAGGCAGGAGCGGTAAGTTGCCGTTGACGTGGCTCGAGAAAGCAAACTTCTGACATAACACAACTTACTTTATGGAACGAGTTTCTTAGAACTTTCTGGGTGCTGTCAAAACCCTTTCTTACCCAGCTCTGTGTCCAGACATGTAACATACCTACAAAGTAAATCTCTGAACTCAGCTAGCGTGACAACTACAGCCGTTTACAACACAACTATTAGTAACAATAAGTACAGAGCTATCTATCACAGAACAGAGCAAGGCAATGTACGACTTTATAGACCGTATGTTGCTGCTTTTACTCGTTATAGGTTGCTGCTTTAATTTGCCGTAGGTACACTATAAACTGGAAACCGAACATTCACAGTTTTACAGTGATTTTCCTCAGATTAAAATTGTAATGTAATATCGCCTCTCCGTGAAAGCCCCTCAGATGGCGTGCAATGCTTTATAATTTTTTTTTCCTAAGAGACTTTAAGGAATCACAACATAATTTTATTTGTGGGCAGTATAGTTCAAAGTCTAACGCTTGTTTCTATAGATTTTATTTTCGAATCCAGTTGTTATTTTTTCATATACAACAGCCTTGAAAACCCATTTTTTGCCATTTTGAGCGCCCCAAAATAACGTTTCTAATTAACGTGCCGAAATTTTAAAACTATAGCGTCATAGTTTGAAACGTGTGTTCTTTTTGTAGATATACAAAAAATGGAATTTGCGTTAAATAGGTTCGTCAAAAAGAGAATAGCCGTAACTTGCTGAGACGCATTTTAAGCGGAGGTAGGTAGGCCTCTTAAGGACGTTAATGTGTCAAAAACCAATAATTTTATATTTGTACGACACACTGTTGGTTTTATAGACGTTACTTTTGACTACATTTTGCACTTGTTAAACATTTTTAGCTCTCATAGTCTTCCCACAGCGGTATGTCAAAATCAAATTTTGCAATTTACGGGAACATACTAATAACAAAAACCAACAGACTTACGCGAATGACGTAATTTACACTAAAATTAGATAGTACGGGCCATATGCTAAAATATTTCAAACCACAGAACAAAGTCCCATCGTATTTAAAAATAAAATGGCCATAAATAAAGAAAATTATCGTTATTTTTAGACTTTTTTTAAAACAAAGTAGCTGACTACATTGTGTGATTTAAAATCTTTTAGCATATGACCAATACTATCTAAATTCAGTGTATATTATTTCATTCGAGTAAGTCAGTTCGTTTTTGTTATTAGCATGTTCCCGTAATTTGCAAATTTTGACTCAGACATTCCGCTATTTAAGTTTAACAAGTGGAAAATGTAGTCACAAGTGACGTCTATAAAACTAGCACTATGTCGTACAAACATAAAATCATTCGTTCTTGTCACGTGGTCATCCTTAAGGACAGCTAGCTGTTGCGAAGAGATTTTTGCACCAACTGGCGCCAACGCCTTGTGTGCACACCTGCAGCTTCGTGGTAAATGATTGGCTGTTTAAACTCTCAGCGCCTTGGAGTTTTGCACGCTATCACAGACGTGTGGTGTCTCATTATCAGTAGAGGCTTGTAGGTTGCTGCTAGGCTGGACACAAGCTGAAGAGAACTATATAAGGCTGTGCGCCATTTGACACTGCAGCCACTGACACGCTGGTGTGCAGGTGCCGCTTATTACTAACGGCTGCTGATTTTCGTGAAAAGAATTTTGTCCCAGTTTGTTTCACCTGCAGTTCTGCTTCGTGGTTATTGGCAGCGCGCCTTTATGAAGAGACTACTCTCATTTCATTGAGCCGATCACAGTAAGGTTACTTCAACACCACATGTCTATGGTTTGCCGGTAAAACACCACGACTCATCAGAGTTAAAACACCCAATCACTGACCGTGAAGCAGAACTGCAGGTGTGCACGTACGGCACTGAAACAAAGTCGGGAATAACTCTTTTCGTGAAAATCAGCAGTCCCTACACATTACTCGGGACCTGAAAAATTCTTATTTTCTTTCTGGCACAAGCTAGAATTCCAACAACTGTAAGACAGTGTCACATTGGCCCTTGCTTTATTTGACTCCTCCCAGAAAGCGTTGAACTAATAATCAAGAAGACAGTAATTGGACGCCACATTGTGTGGTTTCACTGTGTCAGCGAGCAGCTAATGAACAGCTGCTGTTTGCATGAGTGCACACATATTTTTGGGGACTATCCTACAGGTCAGTGAACCCGCGAATTTTTCCTGTCACTGGGCATATGGGTGGGTTAGTTGCCAAGTGGTGTAAGTCACAAAAATCGAAAATGGACTTACACCACTACAGAATTGCCTGCAGTGAGGTCTACATACTTACGAAATTGTGTGCGTCCTAGTCCACTACATTTTTCCATTGCATTACATATTAAATAACGTAATCCCTGAAGTTTAACACAGATACAAACTTTAAATTCTCTCTCCTGAAATATTTGCATTTTGGACTTACACCACTTGACAACTAACCCACCCATATGTCCCAAAACGCACTATTTCTGCATTACAGTTCGCAATAGTCAGGTGTGCCGACGATAAATGTTCACATGTTTCTATCAATTTTCACAGTTATTCCAACTGTAATGTGGATAAGTGACATAGCGGATTACAGTAGTGTGCAATGTACAGTACTGCTGTAATGACATCCCACATACATGATGCAGTCAGATCTATGAACCGTACATCGTGTACAGCGAACTGTAGTGCAGATGCTATGCGTTTTCGGACCTATGTCCATGTAACCTTCATTTTCCTCCAGCTGTGAGTATTGTTTCCCCAAAGTATTGACATGCAATTTGGCAACATCCTGTATACAAACCATGAATTTGTCGGCCAAACCGTCATAACATTGTTACTAAAGTAAAAAACATGTACTGTCGCAAATTTATCTAACCTAAATCTAACTTTTACATCTACAATCTCGAAATATAGCAAGGTATTATACTTCTGTCGTTGAACAAAGAAGAGTTCATTTTGCTCACTCTTGTTAGTAGCTTCTTTCGGCTAATTCGATTTGAACATTTAGACTACAAAACTGGTCTGCCATATTTTCATGCATAGTGGTACCTTTTTTTTTTGCGTAAATGTATAATCACGTTCGAGAAACTCTCACTTTCTTTTATGTATAGTTAGAGACGTGCAAAGTACGCGTTATGGGCTAGAACACACTGGCATATGCTTATCCATACACACAGTACAGGTCACACATGCTAGGAAAGGTTCCTGGCGACGCGCAGAGGAGAAGTTTCCTCCTCCTGCCCCTAACCAGCAGGAGTGTGCGCATCTGCTGATTTGTTGTAGCTGCTAAAGGCACACTCAGGGCTCCGTAATTTGTCCTCTTACTGGCTGGGAGGAGAAATGTGAGGCGGGTAGCTCTGCAGTAGATACTATTTCACATCCACTGCACCACCATCTCAAAACTTTTCCTAGGCTACGGGACCTGTACCTCCGTGCACGGTAAATATAAAAAATCACTACTCGTCGTGTACCAGCCAAACTACTGACATTAGGTATGTAGTTTACTAATGCAAAATGTTTCTGTAGACGTTAGAAGTAGTCCTACGTAACGAAAATTTTAGTTTTCTAACTTTGAAAGTTTTAGTTTTTTGTTAAGGACGGTATCCTAACATTACCTAACCTAACGAAAAATTAGAAACTTAATAGTAAAATATACTAAACTAACCAAAACTAACCTAATCTTACTTCACCTAACCTAACATAACCTAACAAAAAACAGAAGATTTAGAAGTTAGTGAACTACAATTTTCTTTACGTACGACTACATCTAACGTCTACAGAAATATTTTTCATTAAAAACTGTGCCTTTCAAATCAATAGTTTGGCCGGTACACGATGAGTAGCTATTCTTAATATTTACCCCGTACCTTTGTGCATCCGCATAACATAATAGTAAGCATTTAAAAATAACCCTTATACCATTGGCTGAAAAAGTTCTGCATGGCATAGGTTGCCTCACAAACTGTTGACAAACAGCAGAACTCAGCTATGCGCTCAGTAACCTGGAGTCGGGTCTACTGTCAGATAATAACACGAGATTTGTAGGCCCTTCGCTCAATTCAAAGACCTGTACATTTTCGCACCGTTCGCAACTGTCCCGTGACTTTGACACTGTGTCAGCAACAGCCAATGATCAGCTTGTGTCTATCTGAGTGAACAACTTAACAGGACCAGTCAGAATTAAGTTACTTCGGCATAGTTTGCTGGCAGACACAAAACTTGGGGAATTAATCTTCTGACCACAGAAATACAACGATCTTGGCAATAAAAGACACGCTCACATTAGAAGTCAAACTTGTTCAGTTAAATATGTTCGGCAGCCATGTTTGATCATGTTTAAAGCTAAACATGTTTGCGAGGTTACACGACTAAACAGATGAAATTTCTAACCTCAACTAACTTGGAACCTTCAATGTACCATATTTAATTGTTATCGCATCTACAATGAACAATTGTGACTTTTTAATTATTATGATGCATCTAACTGAAATGTTGCCCTGTATGTAAAATGGATACAATAATTTTAGACTTAAAAGTTAATATAATTTAACGAGTACAAAATGTCGGACCAAAAAGAAGCCATATTTATTAGGCTAGTCAGATCGTTACTCCAAGCAGCCAACACGAGAAAAACATCGAAGATACGTCGTTCGAAACAACATATGAAACCAGTTAATTTTAAACGAGAAGAGACTGCGATCTCGTGTAACCGCTCCATAAACTGAACATGTTTATGTGAAGTAGTTCTGTATCCAGTTTTACCGCGGTCTAAAACACAATATTCGCAAAGGAATATTTTGTGTTAAACCTGTTCTGAAGGGGCACATTAAATTGTTAGTGTTTGTAGGTAAACAAGTGTCGGAAAACAAATTAGTTATTAATAACCAAACGTGTGTTTTTACATGCACGGTTATAATATCTGTATTTTGAATTCATTTAATCATGTATTTCTATCATAAAAATGTTGTTAAGTTGAACAACAGGGACCGACGTACTCCTGTTCGCCAAATATTTAATATTAAATAATTAACAAAATTATTTTAAACAGCACAACAATGGCTGTAATTTAAATAGATTACCAGGTAGAAATAAGTGAGCACTTATCAGTTAAGACAAGTATTACCTGTTTGGTTAACTGGATATGTCAGTGTTGAAGTGCGTTATTGTGTATTGTCATAAATAAGGCACGTTCCATTATCTCCGTTGTCATTGTTATCAGATGTCAAGTTTCTCCGTAACGTCTTATCCACACCTTGCACAAACGTTAGTAATCGCCACGAACAAAGAAGTTAGCTGTTTGTCCTAGATGCCGACACTTGTAATTATTTTTCTCTAGTTTCGCATTTTCTGATTCCTATCAGTCATTTTTATTATAATAATTCTGACACTTGGTGATACTTTAAATATTACCGCATTTACCCTGTTTGAAGTCTTCTTCTTGTAAATGGGCAGTTTAGGAGGACGGTTTGAGTGCATGCCCTTTACTTTCGACTCTTTATGCAAAAATTAATTTTTTACGCTTAAACGAAAGCAGATATCAAAAATTTGTTTGGCAGTTTTATTGAAAATGTTTTTACGTCATAGCTATTTTTTTTCAATTAACTACAATTTCGTTAATTACATAATTATCTAGAACCAAATTATTTACCGCCTGAAAAAAATGAGCCAACATGGAGAAGAAGATTAAACAGACCTGCCAGACAGATTTTTGATGTCTGCTCACGTTTAGGCGTGAAAAATTAATATCACTAAAAATATATATAAGAGAACATCTTTTTAAAAGGCACGTATATTTGCGTATACCGAGCAAAATTCTGTGAAATTTCTGCGTTGTTTATTTTAAAGAAACACTTTTGCTAAGACGCTGAGACAAATAATAATTACAGAGCTGAAAAATTCACGTTTTGCTATTGACATAATATTGGACTCAAATAACTGTGAATCCGAGTCAGGTTCGAAATTAGCTCTTGCCTTATTTGACAGAATTGAAACCCTTGTTGATACCACTGCTAGAGATGATTATTTATCGTGGGAAAACTTGACTGTCTGCTGGATTTCAACGTACGTTCAGCTTATCAAATATTACTGGCTTTCGCTTGGCTTGAGCCAATAAGATTCCCGCAATGGTAATGTTTGATACCTGTTACTGGTCTGCAGAAAGCTACGTTGTGTTACAGGTATATCACCCAATCGTACATACAGCAAAAAAATACAATGTTTTCAAGGGTATGTTGGTACAAAACATTTTCGTGATAAACCGTCATCTCTAACTATTACTCTAATGAGCAACTGTTGTCTGCAAGCGTGCACAGATATTCTTGGAGTCTAGGCTTACATGCCATCGAACGGGCGAAGCTTTCCGATCCCTAGTAATAATTTTTCACAGTTTAAAACATTCATAACTAGAGCCAGTGATTGTTGGTGACACGAATTTTGCAACAACTTGTTTCAATGCCTTACGTGCACACCCGCAACTCTGGTTCGTGGTTACTGGCAGAATATAATAGGGCAGAGGCGTGGTTCATTTGACTGCACCAACCAGAACATGTTACCTCGACACCACACGTCTGTGATTTGCGGGTACGACCCCGAGACCACAGACGACGAAAGTTAACAACTTCCAATCACTGAAAATGAAGCAAAGAAACAGATGTGCAAATAAGGCATTGGAACAAATTGTTGCAGAATTCTTTTTACCAAAAATTACTGGCTCTACTCATAACTAGAAACCCGTCAATTTCGCGAATTCATTTTAGAATACGTTATATTTCAAACACGTGTACACGGTAAATACTTACATGATTGGGTGAATGTTACTGAAACACTTCCTTGAGGACTGTGAACCAATAGCAGACCTGCATGAAATAACTCACATACTGCCGCGCTACCTTGTCACATGTACAACTGTCCACTCACTGGAGCAGCAGACAACGTACACTGAGAGAAAAAAATGGTTCATTCAACCAAATATTTGTTTATATATGTGCAACTAAAGTTGTAATGTTGTTTTAAACAAATATTTAGTTGACAGCCATTTTTTTATACATCAACAAAGTAGTCTTGTTATTTCATAATCTCATTAGTTTAAATAACTAAACCAGATGTTGAAACAATAATTCAACATTGTTGATTTAACAAAATCTGACGTTCAACATAATATTTGTTTGAATCAACACTACATTGTTGGTTGCACATATACAAACAAATGTTTGGTTAACTCAACAAATCCTTTTTCTCAGTGTACAAGTAGCTGAGTACAAAGTGTGTACAGTACTGTGCAGTCCATCCTGCTGGTCCTGGAACCCGCCACATTTATGGGTCTCTACTCGTAACAGATATGACAAAACGGCAGCTGTGGGCTATCAGTACCAATTTAGCATTGTGGTATTAAGTTGCTTTAAGTTCCAATTGATTGAGGTATATACACGTTGAAATACAGAATTTGGTGTTCAACTGACTAGTCGTTCTGTATAAGTGTAGACAGGAAGTTTCCGCGAAAATATTTTTGCCCCAGTTTGTTTCAGTGCCTTACGTGGACATCTGCAGTTCTGTTTCGAGGTCAGTGATTGGATGTTTTAACTCCTAGAGTCTTGTAGTTCTACCCGCAAATCACAAGCGTGTAGTGTCGCAGTTAAACTTGTTATGATTGGTGCAGTCCAGGTCCGTGCCAGCTACTTTCAAAGTGGGGGAGGGGCGAAGGAATGTTTTTCACTTGAATTTAACATCGATCGTATCCCTCCCTCCGGAAAAATTTTGATTTTAAGATGCAAAATGCTGCTATTTAAGCAGTTCTCGTATCTAATCACTAAATAATCATTGGTAGAATTTATTTCGGTGTACAGGTGACTGCGATTGTAGGGAAAGAAACGGAATACACTTTAAGAACAATTAAAAACATTAATTATACAAAATTTTCATTGAATTTGAGGATAATTAAACAGAAAAATGTAACAAATTTATAACGCACGATAGGATTAATTTTTAAGATTAAAAGGTATATGCCTACTTAATTAACATGACATGATATACAAATTGCGCACAAAAAAAATTCAAAAACTGTTTAGTTTAAGCATAAAAACTGACAAAGATACGTAGGTATTAAAATTTATGGAATACCCGTAAATTACAATTAAAAACAGTAATCCTACAAAATTTGCATTACATATGAGGAAAATTAAAAGGAAACATATACATTAGAATATCAGTTTTTGGTAGAATTATGTACCAAAATCATCACAAAAATACTGTGCAGTCATAACAAATTATCTCTCCTTAATTTTGCAAGTTGGAAAACAGAGTATAAACGAGGTTCTACAACTTCTTCTGTCGTTCGAAAATTAAATCATTTACAACCTCAAACATCGTATTAGAACTAGTGAGGAAAATTATTTATAGTATTGGGAATGTGGGATAAGATACAAGGACGAGATGTGGAGTACATACGATTATAGTAAATAAATATATACAAGTGGCCTTGCTCAATCTCAATATTTTCCTAATTTACCTTTTCCTTCATCTTTTTAAACAAATTTCACAATATCGAACTTCATAATAATAAATTGCAGTAAATTAATAAGTAACTTATACGAACAAGAGAAATAAAATAAGAACCTCCTTTGCAGTTAATTCAATCATTGTTTAAGAAAATATCATTATTCCGATATTCAAACTGATATAGTTTTAATTAACGGAAAGGTTAACATATTTATAGGTATTCACGTGACGAAACTTATGTAATATAAATTTTTTAATGTAATACTTTTTTAATTTCTGCAATAATATCAAAAAGAAATTATAACATAGTATATTATTTAAGCACGTATGATTTTCTGTTTTTATATCGTACAAAAATGTTTCACAAACTTAAAAATCGTGAAAATTACGGTGAAATTTTGCGTAAGTCACGCCCACGGCCAAATAAGAGGAGGTATGAACACTGGTTGGTAAATGTGGCGGAAATTTGAAACCGGTGACCAGTCCTTTAAAAATACCTTCGGTTTCTATGGCCAGATTGTTCTTCCTTGTATTCGCTGCATTCTTGTGAGAAATGAGGCCATGATCTTTAATTTATTTCAAACAACTGCGAATAACGCAAATATTTTTAGGCAAATACTTTGAAAAAATTTGAGACTGTTTACAGTCATACGATACACAATTTTGCCAGATAATTTCTTAAAATAATGTTCCGTTTGCTAGCAAAAAATTATTGTATCTCATTTTGGCTTATTTTGACGACAAAATACATTATGTGATATTTCAGGGGCAAATATCTAAAAATCTGTTTGGTGTATCAGAACATAAAAATTCAGAGATGAACAATGGTATATTAAGTGCTAAAACTGTAAGAATGAATTTAAATTTTTGATGTACGTACTAATTTTCGTTAAAAAATATTTGCGAAACCACTGCAAAACTACAGAGCGAGGCCTTAATATTCACACAGTTCCCCGAAATAGTTTTTTCCATGGTAACATTTAAAACTGTCCTTTTTACCAGCGCCGGATCTAGAGGAAGCAAGAGAAAGCATGAGCCCTAGGCAGCATATCAAAGGGGCGGCAGGTACTGGAGAAATTTAGGACAGAAGAATATTATGTCCGCCTAGAAGAAGCTAATTCAGTTAATAATAAAGTGCAATAAAGACAGAAAACACATTAAGTGTCGTGTGTCCTATAATGTTTATGTGTATGTGAACATCTGCATATTAAATTGAAATTATGAGTTTAATTTCATGACATAACTTTGAAGTACAAATTTCTCGCCAAGCACAAATTTAATTTCTAAACTACTACAATGAAATTAATATTACAGCAGTGTTAACTATTTCTATACCCAATAATTAACTTACATTACCGTCAAATTTGGAACAATAAAATCGTGGGTGGATGCGTAAGCCATATTCACCCCCCCCCCCTTTTTTTTTTTAATTGGTCTCGATGCCGTACTGTTTTTTAGAAATATATGAGAAAAAATGTGTAAAAATATTTTAGCACAGGCTTGTTTCAATGCCTTACATGTACATCTGCAGCAGTCAGAATACGGTTACTGCGACCGCACACGCCTGTGATTTGCCAGTATAATCCCAAGAAATGTGAGGGTTAATACAGCCAATCGCTGACCATCGAGCAGAGCTGCAGATGTGCCCTTAAGGGGCCTCCCCATCTGCACTTAAAAAGCGTTGCAGCAGGGAACGACAATTTTTTTGACGAAACTATTTACCGCGCATTATATTTGTATATCTACGAAAAGAACACACACTTCAAACTACGTCGCTATACTTTCAAAAACTCCGCATATTTATTAGAAACGTAATCTCTGACCCCTTAAAATGGCCAAAAATAGATTTTCATGAGCCATATCTTTAAAAAAATTAAGTACCGGATTCGAAAAACACAACTATAGAAACAAGCGTTAGACTTTGAACTATGCTGCCCATAACTAAAATATAGTTGTCACCGCTTAAAGTCCCATAGGAAAAGGATTATAGTAAAGCACTGCACGCCAGCTGAGTGGCTTGGAGAGGTGATAATACATTACATATGTCGGCCAACGGCAACCTTAACGCTCCTGCCTCACACACATACACGCGGCCTACCTAGGGAAGCCCCTTAAGGTCTCGCTCTTTAGTTTTGTAGTGGTTTCGAAAAAAATTTTAACGGAAATAAATTCATATATCAAAAATTCATTCTCACAGTTTTAACACTTATGTATCATTGTTTGTAACTGAATTTTTCTGTTGCAATACGCCAAACGGATTTTTATATTTTTGCCCCTGAAATATTGCCAATTTTGTTGTCAAAATAAGCCAAAATTAAGAAAAATCATTGTTTGATAGCAAACGGTACATAATTTTCAAAAATTGTCTTGCAAAATTGAATAGTGTATGACTGTACACAGTCTCGAATTTTTTCAAAGCATTCGGTTAAAAAATATTCAAATTAATAGCAATAGCTTGAAATAAGTGACAGATAATGGTGTTAAGGTGGTTGCCTGACTAGGCCACCGAGCTGTTTGCAGAGCTTTGGCCGTCAGCATATTATTCGAAAAATGCTCATCGCAATTGAGTGCTGTCTGCTTCGGAATAGCATTTAAATAACGTTACACGTTTGTATACCCATTGCTCGTTCGCCACTACTCATTAAAGAATATTTTATAGCTGCCGAAACTTGCGAAAAATGGGAGTTCTTGCGGTCTTTTTTTAGATATGTAAATATTGGTGCAGAATCTTGTAAAAGGTATAGGCGTGTACAATAAATACAACTTTATCTCTAACATTAGCTCATAAAATGATAATGTCACTACTGAATGTTTCATAGAGGCTAGTTGTTGGCGAGAAGACAGCATGCCAGCAGTGGCGGCTCGTGGGTTGTTGCCAGGAAGGGCAGCAGTTGCCAAGAACCGTCCAGGGTTCACTCTACAGCCACTGACACGCTGATGTGTAGGTGCCTGTTACTACTGAATGGTCACAACACATCTGGTAGTCGGCAAATATTTCATGGCCATTGATCTACGGCTCGTTCATCAAGTGTGTACAGTACCGACTATCTACAGCCCCACCTGGCAACACCGCACGAGCCGCCACTGCACGTCAGTTCAGTGACTTGCGCCTAGAAGCTAGGTTAAGGCGTGATGCGCGTGTTGTGTCGTCCTCATCGCTTCCACACTTCCAGGCCTGAGACGCGCTAAATACGTTCGCCTAGACGACCCCTTTTAGGAAATGCTACCAAATAGTGTAAAAATATGTTCGTCTTAAAATCGTTTTCCACCTACACTCTAAATCTGAATTAGTGAATATTCACTTATTCACGCCTATGGATGGAGCAGTTTCAACAAATTGAATCCGTGAGAAACTACTGTGACGTCAGTGACTATTCACTGATTCCGATAGATTGCCAACATTCCACAAGTTAATTAGTGAATACCCACAAATTTTCCAGTCATTTTTCACTGATTCAATAAGTGAAAACTGTTCTTTGAAAACAACTGGAAAAACCGGTGAATATTCACTGATTCACTTGTGAGATGTTATCACCCTTAAAGGAAATCAGTGAATATTCGTCAATTAAACAGTGACTACTTTCACTGATTCATATTGTTGAAACTGCTCCGTCCATCAGCGTGAATCAGTGAATATTCACTAATTCAGATTTAGAGTGTATATTCTGTCGCAAAGCACTCGACCTAGCGGCAACTGGTAGCTGGCTGTGATCATGACTATATGTACGTCACCTTCACAGATACATTTCAGGTCAGGTTGGACGTCACTAATGTATACTTCAATGTCACGTCTGTGATTAGCTTGCAGCTGTCACGAAACGTCTTTACTACTGAGCCGGTAGCAAATAAGGAAATAATTAGTATTACTGTCGCTTTCTACCCGCTTGTAAGGTTATACGTAAGGATATGTAAATTTCGCGAATTCAATTACCCACAGGCTAGAATCCATTGTTCTATTCATACTCAAGTCTCGTCTATTCGTTCATTGTTTGCTCTTTAACTGAGTAGCAGCTCGTGAACAAATCGTCGGCGCTTGAGAATGCATAGGACAATGGATTCTAACATACAGGCCGTTGAATTCGCGACATTTATGCATCTCTAGTTACACGCCAATGAATAATTGATTGTAGCCGGTGCGTGTATAGGACTGAGAAAGTTAGGCTGCTGCCAGGTGAGTCCGCGAAATCGACGCAACTCTAATCATGTCAGACATAAATCTCTTACAGAGCTCCGGTTGTAGACAGAGTACAATGCTCGCCCACAATGTCCGTTATGAGGCTGAAAAGCTCGAGTCAAGCATACTCTTGATCTTTAATTATCTAATAACTAAAAACCCTATGTAAAAGTCAAAATGACCGTATGCAGAGAACCAATAGAAATAACTGTTATTATGAATAAAAAGTGTTTATTGCTAAATATAGATTTCTTATGTAATACTAACATTTCACGAAAACTAAACAAATTTGTATTTATATATATTCCGAAAACCTTGTAAAAATGTTATTGAAGCAAACTGTGATTTACGTGAATAAATGGCGTTACTTTTTATCCATCTGTTATTTTTTTTACGAAACGGTAAACTTTGATATTTTAATAATTAGGGACTATGTTTCGTATTATTGATGTAAATTACGTTTTATAGCAAATATAAAATAATTTATAACACAATATTCTCGTCCAGAAAAAACTCTTAATTGAGTTTAATATGACCTTACTTTGATTAAACGTTTACTGACGTCATACTTAAAGTAACGGAAACGGAAAAATCAAATGCTAAACTGTTAAATTTAGTATAGGCCCTAACTTGCCCGACAGGCAGCTATAGCGTGGAAGAATACGATCAGTACGGTACCTATGCGTAAGCGTCCCTTTTTCTCGTACGGATAGGGCACCGTTTGACCGTACTGCAAGACCAGCGCTGCCACAAATACCAGCAACATTATGGTACCGAATAAATGGAGTTGTACGTTATTGTGGTTCTCGTGCTTTACCGTAATTGTCGAGCACATACACTTTTAATTTGGAATAATTTTTGTGCCCACTGGATAGCATATAATTTACTTTTGCCAAACCTAATTTTATGTATTGTTGTACGTACCAGAAGTAAACTTCTCAGGCATTAAATGCCTGACTTGAAGCGACGTGCATGTTAGGTTATGTAACGTTTCAGAAAAGGTTATATTCGGGCTGCAAATAATTGAAAACTTATATTATTTCTTTAAAGCAGTTAATATCAATCACTATAAATAAGGTTGTATAATTTTACATATAATGAATGTGGCAGCAGTGTTTCCACCAACATACGTGTATTTTTACACCAATATCGGTTTTGTTGTTTTACAATATGTAACGGTAAAAATACCAGTCATATTTGTAAAATAACCAGGCCACTGAATCACTATATTTGTAAGTGATGCTTGTGCCAACTCGCAAATGCCGTCAGATACAAATAGATGGTCACTGTTGTTGTAACTTTACAAACGTACGATGCAAAAACAGTATTTCGTAAAGTTTAATCTACTTAATTCAAATCTGTTTTGGTATATTATTTACTGCGTTTTTACATGAAAACTGACCAACTGAAGATTTCTGAAGTTATTAGCGACATTCAAACCCACAACCCTTGCGTCAACGCCAACCATAAGACCACAAGAGCAACTTCGAATACTGCGTGCTACCCATGTATTATACAGTACTAAATTAAGCTTAGTTGTTGACAAAAATACTCATGTTTCAAAATTTTGGCTGTCATCTTGTCAGTAGGTTATTAGAGTTTAATTTATTGTCCGCTTAGCAATAATATAAAATAACACTATCTTACTTTAGGAACCCATCTTGGGGAACCAACTCTATTTATCTGTCTGCTGAGTATACTATCTATATCAGCGTTCACATCTAAAATACAACTTGGACATTAATACTATTTTTTCTTCTCCCTTTTGACATTAAATTTTCGTATTACTGCGCTGTCTGATACTGGTACTACTGGTTTACATCCTCAAAAATGTGTAATTTAACACGTACATGTTTGAGTATCAAGGCAAGGTTGCACAATGCAGTTAGTTTTTTTTAATTACACACACAAAAACGTAAAATTACCCACAAAATGTATATGTAATTTAAAAAAATACATGAAACAACATACTACCGCTTAATATCTGCACATAAACCTAAAAACCTAAACTAATTATTTGCATACGTCACCGAATGCATGGAATACTTGAACAGATCCTTGGATTACGTGTGAACTGGACCATAAGTGAAAATAGTGACATCAGCAATGTCAATGCTACTGAGTGTCAGAAGTAAGCAATTTCACGGTTTCATAACTTTATAGAAATGTCTTGTGGCTAGACTAGCGTGCATTTTGGCAGGAAGAATTCCAGCAGTGACTTCAACATTTTGACAAACGGCACAGAAAATTATGCCTTTAGCACCTTGCACTTATATAGCGTAAATATATTTCATGTTGTCGTTTTATATATAAATAATTGTAGGCCTACAGTACTAAATGTAATTATTTCAGCACTTTTTTTGCAACAGTTGAGTTTCTGAAAAGTTTAACCTACCGTGTGGCCTTCGGACAGGGTTACATTGTGTATGAGAGAAGGCCGGGCTGAAGATTGGGCCGGCTTCTCGACTAGTAAGACATAAGACATGCCTGTCGCCTTCCGGTCCGAAGAATGGTGGCTGAGGTGAGGTAAGGCGAGTGCGGAGCAACGACGGACTGAGAGAGGCGAGGGAAGCGGGAGTTCCCCGAGATAATCCGCCGGCCAATGGCAACGTCCGGCATGTTTCCTACGTGCGAATAATCCGGGACCGAACCCGCCGGGTATCGAACCCAGATCGCGTAGGTGGGAGGCGAGTGGTCTGACACCTCGACCACTGCGAATATCCCTCAAGTAACTAACACCTTTCTGGCAGCGTTATAATATCCCCAGAGTTTATAGGTTAGCCTTCCTCTTTACCCGCCAAAAACCAGAACCTCGCTGTGTGTGATGATAATTCTGTATAAGACCTAGTAGTGTTCGAGCCGGTAACACGTTATCTTCAGTATCTGCGTAGAAAAAAAATCAAACTGAGTTTAAGGTCACAATCCATCATTTTTACTGATTTGAATATAGTTATTTTTAAAATTCGAAACGAGAGCATTTATCGTAAAACTGTTGCATAATTTTGTTAAAACAACGTATACTGTGTTAACTAATTTTTCCAATACAAAATACACAATGGTTTCAGCTAAGTATGACAGTAATGAACTTTTAGTTAATGAATTAATTAGCTAACTCTATATAAATTTGTCTAGAAAAATTTGACTACAGAGTAAACTATATTTTTTAACAAAACTGTGCAACAGTGTTTAGATATTTGCCCTCGTTTAGGAATAAAAAATAATTATTGCGGAAGCAGTATAAATAATGGGTCATGACCTTAAATGTGTCGTCTTCATGGAGTTGTTCAGCACGTAACATGTAGCACAGAAGCGCATGTGTGATACGAGGTTACCTCGACGCACGCTCCTTACGCCCCATCGCTCCTATACGCAAGGCACTAAACTGGCATGTAGTTTAACCGTCCGTCCTACTGCTGTGATTATGGGATGTAACACGGTTACCCTATGATTTAATTGCTGAAAAGTCTGTGCTGAAGTAGTGCCAGCTTGTAACATCCTTGAATAGTTATGATTAGAGGTGATGGTTAGAGATGATATATCGCGAAAATTGTTTGTGCCAACATAGCCTTGAAAACACTGACACAACGTAGCTGACTGCAGACCAATAACATACATCAAACATTACAATAGCGGTATTCTTACTGGCTCAGTCAAACAGGACAACAACTCCAAGCACAAGTGAATGCCAGCCATCTTATCATAAGTTGAACTTACGTTGAAGCCTAGCAAAAAGTCAAGTTTTCCCGCGATAAACCATCATCTCTAGTCATGGTTTATCACGGAAAATCTTGACTGTTTGATGGGTTTCAACGAACGTTCAGCTTACCAGAAGATTACTGGCTCTCGCTTGTGGATAGAGTTGTTGTCCTATTTGACTGAGCCAATAAGAATACCGCTATTGTAATATTTACAGGTACGTAAATTTCGCAGATACATTCCAGGTCAGGTTGAACGCCAATTATGTATACTTCTTTGTTTTGTCTGTGACTTGCTGGTGGCTGTTACGAAACGCGTTTGACTACTGCAAGCCAGTAGTAAATAAGGAAATAATGCGAAGTGCTGTCGCTTGCTACCTGCTTGTACGGTTATAAGCCAATAGATAATCGATTGTGGCCAGTGGGTGTATAGGACGACAAGTCTACGCTGCTGCCAGATGAATCCGCGAAATTGACGTACCTCTAGTAATATTTGATGCCTTATGTTGGTCTGTAGACAGCTACGTTGTGTCAGATGTATATCACACAATCATACATATCGCAAGAAACCGCAGTGTTTTCAATTGTATGTTGGCGCAAAAAAAGTTCGCAATATAAGATTATCTCTAGCTATGATTACAGACAGGAAGAATTCCTGGCTTCACAGACCTGTAAACAAGCCTCCAAGTATATATATTTTACTTAAGAAGACAGCAGCTTCTAATTGGCAGTTCAAAGACACGGTAATACCACACAATTGTGTATACATTTAGTTGATAGTTTATTATTATATTAGCGCCTTCCATGAAGTGTGAGGTAGGTCAAGGTCCAAGTAAGAAAACGACACAAACATACTGCTGTTTAAATTCTAGCTTCTGTCGAAAAGAAGGCGCAAATTTTTCAAATCCCTAGCTATGTTTTTTCTGAGCAGTAAATTTTGAGTTATAGCTGTGCGGATATAATAATTTTTAACCACATTGAATAACTCAAGAAAAATGTGTTTTTAAAATAGGCGTCATGTTTTGAATATATTTAATATCTTCTTGAAGTTTTTTTTAAGTAGATAGATACTTCGTGAACATGTTTAAAATGTCTGCACATGAACTCGTGATCCTAACCAACAGAAACGCAGGTCAATCAACAGCCTGTTAGGCGAGCCCCTTATGTCATGTGACTTAAGTTAAGAACGCTGTTATGTTTGTGCAGGTAAGTATCTGACCGCATCAAGTACGCAGTGAACATCTGCCTACACAATGTGGAGCATTTATCTGTGTAAGGATGGCACTGAGAATGAATTACATTAATACAATTGTACATGTAATTACAATTTCCGTAGTATTAAATCGGAACATCGTACATAAATTTAACATTAAAATAATTTTTAAAACGTGTTTACTCTGGAATGACCTGCGTGCGAGAATATACTGTTTTACACATTCTGAAGCACCGACCATTTGTCCACTAGAATATAGTAACTGCCACAAAATACACGGGATTTAAGTATGCATAGGACAATGGATTTTAACGTCGATCATTGAATTCGCAAATTTTTTCTTAACATACTAAGCAGGTATAGAGAAATAAATGCATAGAACATTAAACTATGCATCCATTATTAAAACAATAGTAAGAAGTCACAATCGAATTAAGGGGACTGCCTAGATAGGCTGTGTTTGTGTGTGTGAGAGGCACGAGCGAATAGGTTGCCATTGACCGACGTATGTAATGTATTATCGCCTCTCCGTGCAAGCTACTCAGCTGGCGTGCAATACTTTATTATTAACCTTTTCCTGTGGGACTTTAAGTGGTGACCACATTATTTTATTTGTGGACAGCATAGTTTAAAGTCTAACGCTTGTTCCTATAGTTGTGTTTTTAGAATCCGGTTGTTATCTTTCCAGATAAGGCAGTCTGGAGAAGCGATTTTTGGCCATTTTGAGGGGCCGAAAATGATGTTTCTAATAAACGTGGAGAATTTTTAAAACTATAGTGACATAGTTTGAAGTGTGTGTTCTTTTTGTATGTATACAAATGTAATACGTGTTAAATAGTTTCGTAAAAAAAATAACAACCGTAACTCGTTGCAACGCATCTGAAAAAAATTTTTTTAGAAAACAACAAAATATTTTTTCTTTGACAGCTAAGTATTTTCAAAGAGTGTTTTCAACAGTTTCGACATACGAGAACTACCGTACCGTACAGATCGAAAATTCTCCGGCCATGGCGAGAACTGTCGTATACGGCGATAACTATCGCGCTAGCAGGAACAATGTTGGCAACACTGGTGGCGAGTTCAAGGGGGCTGAGAGCTGGTGTTGGCGAAATGAGTCGCGAAAAATAGCGAGCAACCGGGCGGCAAAGAGCTAAAAATACGGCGTGTGTGGCCACGCCAGTCTAGGAAGACGCACGACGTACAAGCCAACGACACACATCCGTCATACACGTTAACTCCTCTGCTGTTGCGCTGCTTGCTTCTGGAAGCAACCATTATAAACTAATTTTACTACATAGGTTCATGAAAATCAGAACATCTGTAAAAAAAATGCAGGTAGTGCCACGTGTCGACAGTAACATTCGTAGCTTCAACCACAGAATATTTAGTAATACAGAAGTCAAATAGCAGGTAGGCCAGCGAACCCGTCACACACGCCAGCAACATGGCTTCCCTGGCCAGCAACATGGCGGAAACACCTACTGCCAATCAGCATAACGCAGTTGCTCTGATAATCGGCAGCCAGGCCAATAGGAAACATGCAGTAACATGCAGAAGCCAAACATACACGGGGCTGGTATCAACAACCTCGGGCAGCCAATAAGCGGCGAACTTCGCCCGCATCAAACGTGCCGTCACGTCATTTCACATCTGTATTACTATCTAGTCTGTGCTTCAACTACAGTCGTGGGTAGCGCCACGATTTCGAGTCGTAAATATTTTTGCATCAGTTTGTTTAATTCACTTAAAGGGGCGTTTAACCGAAAATGTTTATTGTTTTAGTAATTTTTATCTTTGTACGATACATGGTTTGTTTCGTAGACACACATTGTGACTGAAAATATTTTAGCTATCATGTTTTTTTATGACATGTCAAAGTCAAAATTTACTTAAAACGGATTTATGATAGAAAGGAAAACCAGCTGTCTTACCGAACTGAAATAATTCACACTGAATAACTTTATTGGAGGCTAGACACTTCCTATACAAAAAAAAAAAAAAAACTAATTAAATATGTTCGTATTTTTTACAAAAATGCTGAAATTTGAAATTAAAATGTCAAAAATTCAATATTTACTTTACAAAATACAAAAATATTATACTTCGTGTTTTATATAGGAGACATTGTAGCCTACAACACCGTTATTAAGTGTTAATTATTTCACTTCGGTAAATCACTTGGTTTTGCTGCCTACCATAAAACCGTTTTAAACGAAGTTGGACTTTGGCATGCCATTACAAAAAAAAAAAAAAAACTAAAACATTTTCATTAGAGTAAAAATATTCACAGCGTACGTCTACGAAACAAACTATAACTCGTACAAATAATCATTAAAATATAAAAATGTTCGCTTAACCGCCTCCTTAACGTCTACATTGGCAGCTCTGCTTCATTGTCATTGGCTGCGTGTCTTTGTTAAGGGGTCTGCCTACCTGCACCTCAAACACGGTGCAACGAGTTACGGTTATTCTTTTTCTTTGCTAACCTTTATAACGTGCATTATAATTTCATATCTACGCAAGGAACACATACTTCAAACTATGTCGCTATAATTTTAAAAATTTGGCACGCTTATTAGAAAAATCATTTTTGAGCCCCTCAAAATGTCCAAAAACGGCTTTTTCAGACTGCTGTATCTGGAAAAATAACAACCTGGTTCTAAAAACACAACTATAGAAACAAGCGTTAGATTTTAAACTATGCTGCCCACAAATAAAATAATTTGGTCACCGCTTAAAGTCTCATAGGAAAAAGGATAATGGTAAATCACTGCACGCCATCTGAGTGGCTTGGGCGGAGAGGCGATAATGTATTATATACGACTGTCAAAGGCGCACTTACCGCTCCTGCCTCACACACACAAACGCTGCCTATATAGTGAAGCCCCTTAAGTGAGTGAGATATTTTGGTCAGCGTGCAACATCTACGTCTTTATCGCTGGTGGAGGTGAAGTGATGTGAGAATGGAGCCGCGCTGGAATGAAAGGACGGGGGAAACGGGAGGTCCCCGAGAAAACCCGCCGACCAACGGCATCGTCCGGCACGATTCCCACATGCGAAAATCCGAGGACCGGCCCCGCCGGGAATCGAACCAGGATCGCCTTGGTGTGAGGCGAGAGGTCTGACCCCTCGGCCACCGCGGCCCCCGAGACCCCTTAAGGCGCGTCTCTCATTTGACTGCACCAATCAGAATAAGTTTACTGTTACAACATATAAGTCTATGATTTGCCAGTAGAATGCCAAGAAAAGTGGCAGTTAAAACATCAAATGACTGAACATGAAGCGGAACTGGGATGTGCACACTCAGCACTGACGTCAAATGGTGCAAAAATATGTTCGGCACAATACCGTGGCCAATCATGAGGCATTCATAAGGATTTTAAAATATTCGCGTACACTTTCAGAATATATACGATCTACCTCTCAGTAGCTTCCCAGAAAGTAATTTTTCATTTTTGTGACACAAAACTGTTACTTATTTTGCAATATAACTTCATACATCTTACATAAAGACCTTGACCTAGCAACCAATTCATTAATTACCATAAAACCCCCACTTTAATAATTATACTACGCTTTCCGTATTTGCCGTACAAACTAAACTCTACAGAGCTTAACTCAAAAAATAATAACTTCTAAAAATTCGAAGTACGTGTAGTGTAGCCCTGTCACGCCTTTGAAATTACACAGCATGACCCGATAAACTTAAGGTGCTCGTCTCGGTGGACGTATTTTGCGATATCGAGACCTAAATGTATGAATGTATTTATTTATGCATGTTTGTTCGTCAGTATATATGATTTCATGTATTTATGTATGCATGTGTTCATTTATGCATGCATGTATATATTTATCTGTGTATGTATGTGTGTGTTTGACAGATACTGAGCCGCATATGACATAATTTAACATGTATGGTTGCTCTTTGATCAGAGCTCGGACACAGACTAAATAGCTAGAGCTAGTGATTTTTGGTGAAAAGAATTCTGCAACAACTTGTTTCAATGCCTTATGTGCACACCCGCAACACTGCTTCGTAGTTATTGGTAGAATATCATTGGAAAGAGGCGTGGCTCATTTGACTGCACCAACCAGAACAATGTTACTGCGACACCACATGTCTCAAAACTTCCAATCACTGACCATGAAGCAGAGAAACATATGTGCACATAAGGCATTGAAACCAATTGTTGCAGAAATCTTTTCACCGAAAATCACTGCCTCTATAAATAGCAATACAGACCTTAAATGACGTGGCGGCTCATTTGATAGGGCGAACTTAACCGCTTATTGGCTGCCCGGCTGTTGGTACCAGCCCCGTGTCTGTTTGGCTCCTGCATGTTACTGCAGGTTTCCTATTGGCCTGGCTGCCAGGTAGCAGGGTAGCCGCCTTACGCTGATTGGCAGTAGGCGTCTCAGCCATATTGCTGGCCAGGGAAGCCAATTTGCTGACGTGTGAGACAGTTCGTCGTCGTACCCGCAATTTCACTTCTGTATTCCTAAATATTCTGTGACATGGCCACGACTCAAGTGACTGGCAATGTTTGTCTGAGCTGCCACCTTGGAATGGCTGGCTACAGTATGGAGCAGTTCCCACGGAGAGCGGCGAAGGTTGCATGGCCGTCGCCTTTCAAACACACAACCTTCCTGGTATAGTTTTTTACTTGCCTCGTGTCGAGCAACTACACGAGTAATGTGCCTGCTTGCTGTGTTGCTTGGGCCTGCCCGCACTGCGGTCAGCTGTTTCGCAACAGCGACAAACAGTTGCACATGACTCGCTAAACCAATGGTGAGCTCCCTTGAAGTAAACGCAATGATTAGAGACAAGTAAAATTGCTTCCAACGACATGGTCTGCTAAGGTAAGGCGTTGAGGGAGCTAAGTACAGATTGTAGTTCAGTTAGCTAACAAAACGTAAACGCTATGCTTGCAGGAATGATGCAGTCTTGCTTGAATCCACATTCTCTACAGTTTCCATAAAGTAGGGTACAAGAACACCATAAACGGAGATAGTGGAAATTCTCAAGAATCTCTCTTGTCACTGTATTTTCCAAAACTGTGGAGCGACCTACAACTTGTATTATTGAAATATTGTTGCATAGGTGTTTGGGGCATCCAAGTAAGGAAAAATCGTATTTTTATATCCTTACGAAACAGTTTTAGTTTTTAAACGTTAATTAGGTGTACATACATTTTCCTCTTACAAAATAAAATTTTCTCGGCTAGTTTTCTCATAATGGCACTTCCAAGTCAAAATGAATCTTTGTAGTTCTCAAAAGCCACAAAAGCCAGTTGAGACGCAATGGTCGACCTGCATCTCATTTGTCTCCCGTCACGTTTGTTATTTTTACGCATATTTGGTTTTATTCTACATCAAAATTATGCAATGTCTGTTATTGAGCAGAGATATGTGGAGGGCTTGTTATATGAAATGAATACTTACCTTTCACGTTTGTGCAGTTCTGCTTAGACCTGGTACGACGATATGACAACGGTTAAAGTGGACACTCGCGGCGCAGTCTGTATGAAACCACGCATTCCGGACTCAGAGATAGACTGGGCCGAGGATACGTCTGCCAAAC